>QAOA01006734.1:633924-729986 GCA_003255065.1 Cercis canadensis
AAAAAAAAAAAAAAAAGGTCCTATCCTATCCATGAAAGTCACAAACACATAAATTTCAACAACAGAAAACTATTATTAAAATTTATATAAATTGTTACTTAACTAAACATATTTCACTAAAATTTAAATTATTAAATTTACTTAGAAGTGGTAGAATTATAAAAGTTGCTTACAAGAGTTATCACATATAATTGTTTTTTTTTACTGATAATTGTTCTCTTATATTTTAATGTTTAAAAGCAGACCGTGCAAGGCAAGAACATCTAAATTCTGGATTTAGCGGGTCATGCGGTAGTCGCTCAAGTTCTGGGACTGTGGAGGACTAGAGGGTTGGGACCTTAGCAGTTAGCGCAGTAGCATGTTGCCGGCGGTTACAATCATATTTAGCGACATCCAAGGGAAACGTGCCACGTAGGAAAAATCATGTCGTGCATGCTAAATGGCCCACTCCAATTGGATCTTTTCCTGAAATACTTGTGTCGTTTAATAATGAAATGCCTGCCCATTGCCCGTGAAGTGGGTCCCACCAAATACGCGCTACGTGGGCCTAACTAAGCATCCTAACTTTCACCAAGAAAACAAAACAAAACAAAGATCCCGAACCTCATTGCTTTGGTTCCGAACCATCGATTTGAATTTTTTGAACGTTACAGCGAAATTGACAATTATGCCATCAACTTTTGGGTTCTTTTCTCTGTGTCTCAAATCTGCTAAATTGGTTGGATTCATGGGAGGCAAAAAATGCTAAAATCTATAAAGCTACAAGAATCATTTTTTTCTTTTTATTTCTCTCTTTTTTTAATTGGTCCTTTTTTTTTTTTTTTTTATTTTTNTTTTTTTTTTAATGTTGTATTACTTGTTTTACTATCAAGAGATTAGAAAAGTGTTCAATGATAAAATAGATTAAATACTTTTTATGACAAAATATGATAAAAATTAAAGTAATAATACTATTAACTATTTCTCAGCAAATTCTAAAATTTGAATATTACTTATTTCCAAAATTAATAAAATAAAATTGCAAAACAGATAATAATTTTACATAATTCACACAATCATCTACATTTACAAATGAAATGAGACAAACCACAATAATATCAAAAGAAAATTATCTGATAAATGTTTATGTAGCACCCAAATTTACAATTATATATCACTTAAAGGTTTATTGACCGCTTAAGACACTTAAAGGTTATTTCAAATAAGATTTATCTCTTGCCAAACTCCGTATTTATAATATATGAAATTTCCTTGAAACAAAGCAATTATTTTTCTCAAACTAAAAAATTAATTACTCACACTAAATAAAACTCTAAACTTATAACTAAGTAAGTTTAATAAACTAAAATCTGTATTAACTTTTAACGCCATTCAATATAATTTATCATAATATAAGTTTACTTGGAAGCTGGAACACTTGTTATAATCTTGTAATTTAAACAAAAGAAATGTGTCGAATAGAACATTTATTAGTCACCCTTTTGCATCTGCAGTTGGACTCTTAAGGTTCTGTTTGAGAGTTTAAAGTGAGGGGAAAGGAAAGGAGAGGAGAGGAAAGAGAATGAAAGGAAGGGAAGAAAAAATGAGGGGTTTTCCTTTTCTTTGTTTGAATGATTAAAATGAACAAAATGAAAATAAAAGAAATAAAAATTTATAATTTATAAATTTATTATTTATTTATAAAGTAAATATATTTAATATAAGATTTCATAATTTTATCTAAATAATATTTGAAAAAATAAATAGAGGTATAATAATAAACTATTTTTTTTTCCTTTTCAAACCCCCTAAATTGGAAGAACATAAAAGTGAAGGTAAAAAAAAAATATAGGGATTTGAGGTTACCCCTTGATTTTTTTTTTTCTTTTTTAATCTTTAACTCTCAAACAAGGAGATAGACACATTTACTCATTTCTTTTTCCTCTCATTTCTCCACAATTTTAACTCTCAAACAAACCCTTAGGATTAGGTCAAACTTTAATGGGCAAAGCCTATGAACTTGATAACTTGGACTAGAAGGCCACATTGTCGTCGCACTATATAGTATGATGGTTTTAATTCCATCATTATAACTTAAATAATTACCAGGTGGGCTACATATCTTTAGGTAACTGTTTTCCAACAACTATTTCACTAACCGAAAGAGACATTTTGTCTAACAACTATGGTGACCCATTTTCAAGTAACTATCATGGCCAAAAAAATATAAAATTCAAGTAACTATTGTCAATGTTTACTTTCAACCTTTGAACTCCCTCCAGCAAGTGTTGGTAATGGTATATCATGCGCTACGTGGCAATTTTTTCATACACTTTCATTTTCGTAACTTTGAATGCTAACCACAATTCATGGATAAAAATGTTTAATTATAGTAATTGAGTTGTATATCAGTTAGTCAAAAAACTCTTATTGTAAGAAGATGATATTGTGTTTGATGTCTTCTATTAACAAAATAAAAATCTCAAAGTGTTTCCTTACACAAACTGATAATTGTGGATGTTTCAACAATAAATTTTTAAAAGAATGATGACTCATCCCAAATTTAGTAAGCCATGCTCTATCTAAATTTGATATTAAGCCTTACTTGTTTTGAGTTTAAGAAAAAAAATGTTCAACTATACTGCTGCCTTTTGATTCCATAAACACATGATGTGACAGCTTCTGAACTAAACACATTTATTCTAGTTCAGTAAAATAGATGGGCTTTGTTTATTTAGAGCAGATTACCCTGGAGGGGTGAGTTCGTCATTTTCCATCTTAACATTGGAAAATCGGCTCTTACTTTGAAATTCCAGCATAGAAGGAGGACCTACTAAATCCTTTTATATTAAAATGATTGTTGAATACAAAAGGTCTACTTGACCAAACGTGGTGTTATTTGGATGGCCATTAACGATGTAGACAAACCCAACCACCTCCATCTTGATAAACAAATTTTAAAAATGTTTGAGTATTTTTTGAAACCCAAAGGAGGTATTTTATTCATTAAGCAAGGCAAGACATAGTTCTTTACTCTTCTTGTTTCTCTATTCTTCTATATATATATATATATCTCTTTTCGTGAGAAGGTATCACATTCTATAGAATAAGGAGAAGCATATTAGTGGTTGCTACAATAAGTGACTGTCATCATGTGTCATGACTTTTAAATTATATACTTCACTTTTTTTTTTTTAAAAGTATAGTAAACGATTACCTCAACAACCATAAGAGTTTAGGAGCATGCTCATATACATCCTAAGTCCATATGAACATTGTTTATAGTAGAAGATTCATATATTTTAATTTTAATGATATCCTTAAACTAGAAAACTATGAATAAAATAAAGGCAGATATTACCATACCTGGAGTACATCCTAAGTCCATACCTTGAAATAATAGCCAATAGAATTGCGACACGCATTTTCTTTTTTGAATGTAGTTGCTGGAGGGTCTGGTTTGTTATATTTACAATGAACCACATGAGTTACTAAAATTATGAGATCTGCGCAAAACTTAAAACTAGGGAGAGTAATTGGATAAAAAAGGGAATTCATTTGAAGGAGTCTTATCTCTTTGCAACTCAAGGTCTCATCAATCATCTTCCCAAACTCATGTTTCACACTCAATCATCATCTTCCTCGCCTCGCCTGAATTGGTCACCGTTCTTTCTCTCTGTCTCTCTCGTCTTTTCCAATTGACATTTCAAGTTTGGACCCTCTCCATTTTTATGGGTTTGTGACTCCATTTCTCTTATGCGTTTGCTTTGTGACCTTCTCCATCTTCTATTTCATTTGTTTTTATGGGTTTATGAACCAGTGTTCAAATAAAAGACTTCAATGCTCTGCTTGTGATCTATACAATTTGGGCCATTTTTTAATTTTTTTACAACTTTATGGGTTAAACCACACATATTGATCAAATAGAACCGCAAGTCTCCAAGTCATTCATCAACACCGCACATTACATTACAGCCTGATTTGACAGTCCATAATTTGCCACGTGTTCCATGTATTGATACATGGAGTTTTATAAAGCGCCTAAAATAAAACAAAATAATTTATGCAAAAACGATGGTTGATGTGCACAAGTTATTTCATGATCAAGTTTTGGGACATTAAATTTCTTCTTAAAGATGGTGGATGAGGATAGGTTCGGTTTCAATGGAAAACTAAAAACCCAAGCACCTATCAATGACGTAAAATTAAAGTAGGTCATTCATGGTAGGCAGGTTTATGATCAATAAAATGTAGGAATCCTTTTACTATTGAATTAGATAAAATTGAGGCCTTTTTACGCCTTGATAAAATATGTAAATTTCATAATGATGGTTATAAATGCATTATATGTATGTTTGCGTAGCAAGATTTGTAGTAATGTTCATGATCAATCTACATTATCTTTACAGCGATTTGATGTCATTAGCAAAAGATGTAAAAGATTATACAAACTAATCTGCAAGTAAACGTGGCACGGCAACTTAAAAGTTAATTAGCAGTAAAAAGATGGCCGAGGTGAGAGGATCTAGCCCGTTACATAGGATCCAAAATCATTGCCTCTACAATATCCAATCAAAATTTTATTTTTGGTTGGGGAAAATCCCAACTAAAATTTATTCTTCTGATGTCTGCCACGCTTCGTTAGAGCGCGTAACTTTACATCCGGTTACGGCGTTCCACCCTTCTCAGTTCCTAGGAGATGTTAAGAGAAGGAAACGGAGTATGAAGTACACGCGCCGTGAAACGAACTGGAAAAGAAAATCTTTATTCTGTTTTTGGCGCTGAGCATTGTTTTACAACGAAAAAAACATAAATCTAATTTATTTTTAAACTTTAAAACAGGGAGTTGCGCGAAGAGGTCTGGTAATAGGTTCGGAGTTGAGGTGTGGGAAAGAGAAAATCAACAGAGTGGGAGTATAAAGCGGATACATACAGAAAGAAAGAGAAAGGGAGAGCTATTTGTACGAGTACTACAACTTTGTAGTGAGAAAGAAGGAGAAAAGCAAAAGGTAATGGAGAATGTGAGTCTCTGAATTGGTAACAAAGAAACCTCAACAACATCAAGATAATATCACATAACCCACTCTTCCAAAACTTTTATTCTCTCTCTCTCTCTCTCTCTCTTTTTTTTTTTCCTCTCATTTTCTCATCTAGATTCTTTGCTCTTTCTCTCTGAATTCCAGCTCTCATCCTCTTCAAGGGGCTTCAGATATAACTATGGCTGTCTAATGGATCATTTTGTACACTGTTGATGAGCTCAATTGGTAAATTTAGAATCTGGTGAGAGGTGAGCTTGTGGTTTGGTGGGTTAGTGTCTGGTGTGAGGTTATGGCGGCAGAAGCGGCATTGTCGTTTTCAGTGGCATCGGTGGTGGAGGATGTGCTTCAACAGCACGGGACTCGGATGAAAGATCTTGATTTGGAATCTAGAAAAGCAGAAGAAGCTGGTAATTTCCTCTTCTTTTCCATGTTTTTTATTTTTATGAAAATCGGTTTGAAATTGCGGGTTAGTTGCATTTTCTTGTGTCTAGTTTCTCAATTTAATTCCTCCCAACGTGTAAAATTAAATTTCCGGAATACTATTTTTGAGCTTTCAGAAGGTAACTATGTAGGGTCTGATCATCATTAACTCAACCGCAGAACAGCATAAGGACAGTCCTTTCTCCTTTGATCTACTTTCTTCTTTTCAACGAATGTCTCTAATTTTCAATTTTTGTCTCTCTTATTGTTTCTTAAACTGAAGGTTAATACATATCAATCTCTTGTTAAAGTAATTTGGATTTTTTTTTTTTTACCACTTGTTCTGATTTAGAAAATCTTTGAAATGCAGCATCAAGAAGGTATGAAGCAGCAGGGTGGCTGAGAAAAATGGTGGGAGTTGTTGCAGCTAAAGATTTACCGGCAGAGCCCTCCGAGGAAGAGTTTAGGCTTGGTTTGAGAAGCGGAATTATCCTCTGTAATGTCATTAATAAGGTTCAACCCGGAGCTGTACCCAAGGTGAGCTTGATCATAATCTGATTTACAATGGTTTTCAATCTTTCTTTTCTTATGTTTACATAATATGTTCTTCTTTTAGGTGGTGGAAAGTCCTGTTGATTCTGCACTTATCCCAGATGGGGCACCATTAACGGCATTTCAGTATTTTGAAAACGTGAGGAACTTTCTTGTGGCTGTCCAGGAAATTGGACTTCCTACCTTTGAGGCATCTGATCTGGAACAAGTATGTATCATGGTGATTTTAAATGTTACAAGCATCAGATAATCCGTTAGCATATTTGTATACCATGGAGGTTTTACAATGCAATTTATTTGTGTTTTGGCTGAATCATTGGTCATATTTTAGGGAGGAAAATCAGCAAGGATAGTGAACAGCGTTTTGGCGCTCAAATCCTATAGTGAATGGAAACAGACCGGGGCAAATGGTGTGTGGAAATTTGGTGGAACTCTGAAACCTGCAGCCTCTGGAAAATCTTTTGTCAGAAAAAACTCGGAGCCATTTACTAATTCCTTGTCTAGGACGTCATCCATCAATGAAAAATCTCTGAATGCTTATACTTCTGACGTTGAGCCTAATAAAATGGTTGGTAAGCTTGGCTTTTGAAATACATATCTGCACTTGTTTCATCTCGTTGAACAGAAAGAATAACTACATAAAAGTTTTGTATGTCCATGCTTGCAGTCTGGTTCTCATTCTTTGAGTATGCTTGTTCGTGCAATGCTATCAGATAAGAAGCCTGAAGAAGTTCCAACGGTAATGGGAATTATCTACTTCTATGTGTTTCCTATTAGAACTTAATCAGAAAATCAGTAATCAAGCTGGAACTATGGAGCATAAGTTGCGTTCGGGTGTACATGTTGAGCCTATGCTATGTTATTATGCATCAGGAAATTGTATGGGCGTCTAAATGAAGGCTTCCCCTTGGGGTTTTTGCATTCAGTTGTGCTACTTGATATAATGTCTAATGTGCATCCTAAATAGACAGAGTTGACTTAGCCCCATGCTCTAGTCCCACTGCTGCAGTTCCATCTTGTAACTTATAATACTAAGAGGGCCATTAATACTACTTGTTTTAAGTTATGTTTTCCTTTGTATGGAACAGTTGGTTGAATCCGTTTTAAATAAGGTTGTCGAGGAGTTTGAGCATCGTATTGCAACCCAAGGTGAACAGGTACGACACTTTTGCACCTTTTGAAATATCCTTAGTATTTAGATCATATTTAGTGTGTGTCTGTATTTTATTTACTTCAGTTAATATTCATGACACGTATTTTGTTCATTTGTTCCTCATGTAATTCAGACAAGAACAACTTCAAAAGATTTTGTTGTCTCTCAAGGCAATGGGTCTGTATCAAAGTCTGCTTTGGGGGATAAGAAGGTAATATTTTGATACCTTGGGGTTAACATATTCCGTTACCTTGACAAAACGGCTTTGATGATAAACGATCTTAGTAAAGAAATAAAAAACCTTGAATTCTTATACTTATCTGTTTTGTAATTGATTAGGCCGAGAACAAGATTCCTACTATTACAAAGAAAGAAGAATTTGTTCATAAACGCCGTGTTCCTGATGAGGAGCTTTTGAAACAGCAAATGCTCTTTGATCAACAGCAAAGAGATATTCAAGTAGGGAGCAGTTCAGATAATATTTGTCATGTTAACTTTGTCATTCTTTATTTTGCTGGTAAATCATCACTCTTTTTATATTTCTGTAGGAACTAAAGCATACTCTTCAAACCACAAAAGCTGGAATGCAGTTCATGCAGATGAAATTTCATGAGGAGTTCTCTAATCTTGGTTGATATTTAGGATTAAATATTTTTTTTTTTGTTCTTTCCCTTAGAATGGTTGGTTGAGATGCTGCATCTTATTTGCTTTTGTACTTCTGTTATAGGAATGCACATCCACGGCTTAGCTCATGCTGCTTCTGGATATCACAGAGTTCTTGAAGAAAATCGCAAGCTATACAATCAAGTGCAGGACCTTAAGGGTAATAAGACTACCCGTTGCCATTTGCCTTAGTACCTAACTCTCATTAATGCCTTTAAAAGGTATCGGATCCTAAAATGGATTTAAGATGGGATTTTTTCTTTGACCAGGAAGTATTAGGGTCTATTGTCGAGTAAGACCCTTCTTGTCTGCAAAATCAAACTATATGAGCACGGTGGAACATATAGAAGAAGGAACTATCACAATTAATGGCAAAGGACGCAGATCATTCAACTTCAACAAAGTCTTTGGACCATCTGCAACCCAAGGTTGGCTTGGTTTTTAGTTTCAATTATCTCCAAAGTTGCTATATCTGAAAAGCATTAACGTTTTATCTATTATTGTGTTGCAGCTGAGGTCTTTTCTGACATGCAGCCACTTATTAGGTCTGTTCTTGATGGTTATAACGTTTGCATATTTGCATATGGCCAAACAGGATCAGGAAAAACTTTTACCATGGTAGGATTCACTTGAAATTGTCTCCAAAAATTTGAAATTTTTACTAATCTTTTATGACATTTTGCTGACTTGTTTTGTTAACATGTAGACTGGACCAAAAGAGATCACAGAGAAAAACCAAGGTGTAAATTACAGGGCTCTAAGCGATTTGTTTCTTATAGCAGATCAAAGAAGGGACACTTTTCACTACGATGTGTCAGTTCAAATGATTGAGATTTATAATGAGCAAGTTAGGGATTTATTGGTAACTGATGGAACAAACAGAAGATATCCTTTTGCCAGTCATTTGATTCTCTTGTATAACCTACTAATCTCCTATTGATATGTAGCAGATTAAAACCTCAAAAATTATAGATAAAGCTGATTGTTGCTTTGAAATATTTTCCTTTCTAAATATTGCTTCAACTTAAGTATGAAAACAGCCCTCAATAATGTTGCTTGCCTTAACATTTGATACATTAGAGATTCGTAGTACTTCTAATAGAGGGCTCAGTGTACCAGATGCAAGCCTTGTCCCTGTATCATCAACATTTGATGTTATTGATCTAATGAACCTTGGGCAAAGGAACCGTGCAGTTGGAGCAACAGCCCTTAATGACCGTAGTAGCCGCTCTCATAGGTATGTCCTATTCATTTTCCTGTTGAATCTACCCTTGTTTTTTTGGTGGTACTTTTTAGTTAACCATTGTCTTCTTGAAATTGTCAATTTGACAGTTGCATGACGGTTCATGTTCAAGGAAGAGATTTGACATCTGGAAGTATCCTTCGTGGATGCATGCATCTGGTTGACTTGGCAGGGAGTGAGAGAGTAGACAAATCTGAGGCCACAGGAGATAGACTAAAAGAGGCACAGCATATTAACAAATCTCTCTCAGCTTTGGGTGATGTCATTGCTTCCCTTGCTCAGAGAAATCCACATGTCCCTTATAGAAACAGCAAACTCACTCAATTACTACAAGATTCACTTGGTAAGAGATTCCAATGATTTTATAGGGTATTTATTTTATATTTCTTCCAAGTTCTAATTATGTCAATTGGGTCTATTTCAGGAGGGCAGGCCAAGACACTAATGTTTGTTCACATCAGTCCAGAAACTGATTCTGTTGGAGAAACAATCAGCACCTTAAAATTTGCAGAAAGGGTTGCTACTGTTGAACTTGGTGCTGCTCGAGTAAACAAAGATGGTGCAGATGTTAAAGAGCTAAAAGAACAGGTAGTAATATTTAAAAATTTAACCTGTGTTGTTCGTCTTAATAATTATAATCTTAAAAAAAATTATCAACTCATATGTATCTAATTTAACCTTTGAATTGTTCTTCAGATTGCCAACCTTAAGGCAGCATTGGCAAGAAAGGAGGGGGAATCAGAACTAATGCAACATTCTTTATCTGCCAGCTCTGAAAAATACAGGACGAAGGCGAGTGAGCTATCCCCTTTTCATAATAACCAGAGGGGTGCAGATACAGTGGGTGATCTTGGATGCCGGCAACCAATGGTGGAAGTAGGCAACATAGAGGTATACTTTCTGATGTTAACTGAAAATTTCTCCTTTTCTCCAATTGTGTAAAATGGTTTGAATGCAAAGGAAAACAGTGATCCTTCCTGGGTGGTCCGATTAATTCTCAGTGTGGTAGAATTGTATATTCAGAAAATTCAAAACTGAAGTCCTGATATGGTTTTGGAACAAACAAATAAATGTCTTCTAATAATATGGGATCCTTAAAATAGAGTTTTGTGTACTGCAGAATGTTTTTAACTTACTGCTACTAACTCGCAGTGGGTTAAGCCATACTGGAAATCTTCTAGGATGTCATTTAATGTTTCGAGGATTAGCTACATAGGTAGAGAATATGAATGCATCACTTATCTGTTTGGATAGAACTCTTCATTGTAAGAAAATCTTCTTACAATGTCTCTCGTCATTGTAAGAAAATTAGATAATGCAAAATATTTGATTTACTGGTAAACTCAGGTGGAATTTGATTCATTTATCCTGCAGCTTCATAGTAATACCGCATTGAGGCAAAAAACGCAGAGCTTCGATTTTGATGAGATAACAGCAAATTCACCACCTTGGCCCCCAGTGAATAGTCCTGGAAAAAACTATGGAGAAGACGATAAAGAAACTGGCTTAGGAGAGTGGGTTGATAAGGTCATGGTAAACAAGCAAGATGTGAGCAAAACTGAGAACGCCTTAGGGTGCTGGGATACAGACAATGGTCACTTATCTGAAGTCTTTTATCAGAAATATCTTCAAGATTCTTCCAAAATATACTCGGAACGATCCTATAATATGTTCATGGGAAGCAACCAGTTCAGTATTGCTGGTTCAGATGATCTGGATGATCTTGATGCCGCAACCAGTGATTCCTCAGAACCTGACTTGCTTTGGCAATTTAACCATTCCAAACTTAACAGCGTACCCAATGGAATTGGGTCAAAGACTAAGAGATCTGTCTCAAAGCTCGCAAAAAGCCCAGAATTGAGGTACAGTATCATGATCCTCTTATAGTTTACCCCTTGAAATTTTTTTTTTTTTTTAAACTCTAATAACTTTTTTGCAATTCGTGCAGCAAGAATACCAATTCTTCTCTTGGGCCTTCACCTTCGCGGAAACAAGTAAATGGTGTCTCAAATCGAACAGGAAGGCATCCAGCTCCAGTTGACATGAAAAAGAAAACTGGGAATAGAAAGTAAACATGTTATTAGACACGTCAAAAGGGTGATTTTCTTTAAAAAAAATAAAATTTCTTTCTAATTTTTTAGATCGAGAAGAGAGGATTTTTGCTCTAATCGGTGATTTGTTTTTGTTGTACTTTGTAATTTGTATTATACAGATAATGCAGCAATAATTCCCGTTGCTTGTATAATGTGATTCTTTTATTTACATTATAGCTATTAGGGGGATGTAAAAATTTCAAACACCAAATTGCCACTGCAATGATTTGGAAACATTTTTCTTTAAACTTCTAGTTGGTCTATAATACTCTCTCCTTTCCATAGCATCCACTGCTGGTGTATCCTTGAAAATAGAGAACGAGTAGAAAACAGATTTTCTTTGGTTTGGTTTGTGAAGAGAAAATGAAAAGTAGAGTGTGGACTGGGATCTTCCTTTCCCTGAAATATGAAATAAAATGGTAACGGCATGTTTGGTTTGAAGTTGCATTAATTATTAAACACGAAAAAGAGGATAGAAGAAAATAAATACTTTTGCAAGCTGTGACCTGTGACTGTGAGTATACATTTATGGAAAGCCCAAAGGTGAAATAAAATTGGATCTCAGAATCAGGAATTTGGATTCGGGCTTATCAGCTTGAAAATGAGCTTAAGCCTGTTAAAAAAGAAAAAAGACAAAAGAAGAACTTAAGCCTGTAAAACATTTGGTGAGATTAACTCCTCCATCGTCTTCTTCTTTTATTGTCTTGTCTTGCTAGTACTTTACCCCCCACGATGCGTGGCCGGGTGAGACGAGGCACGATATGATTTATTAAGTATCTTTTTCTATAATATGTAATGTATAAGATATATTAATCTAAGCTATAATATTTAAAATTACATTATCATCGTGACTAGATACATATTTGATAATCTAATATTACATTAGTATCATAATATCTTTTTTTGGGTGGATATATTAATTTTAAATAACACAGTAATCGACTACGTCAAATAAGTAGTCAATTAATTTTCATGTTGACTGTGACATTTTGTTCTATTTGATGAAAGAGTCGACTCTTTTGCCTCTGTTTAAATATAGTCGACTATTTGTCGCTTACTGTCCAAGAAATATCAAGTATGATATAGTAGTTGACTCTATGGATTGTGTAGTCAACTACCTGAAGGTGAAAACTTGAGCGAGGGCACTTAGCCACTTACTCCTCATGTGCTCATTCTTCCTGTGTTAGACTACATCAACACCAACAAAAATATTTTATCTTTCTTATATTACTTTACGCCGAAAATATTTTATTTTTGGATGAACAAGTCCGCGTGCGTGTTAGGAACTTGGAAGTTTACACTAGAGATGAGAGAGGGCTTAGAAAGCATATGGAAAATGCAAGCCACAAAAACAACTGTGTACGCGGAGCACCACTTGTTTATCTTTTTAATTTTTTGAATTACAGTTGCATCACTATCAGAGAGGAAGATTTGTGGTTAGGCTCTATTGGTTGGAGGAGTAAGCTCAGTCATAGAATTTGTGGAGCGGTGACCTGGGAATTGGAACCCCAAACATAAGGAAACCTCTGGAACTTTCTAGCTGTGCAGATTTTTTGTTTTTGTTTTTGTTTTTGGAAGAAAACGAATGAATTAAAAGTTCGATTACATTAATAATCCGTCCCACAAGCAACATATTATTTTATTCTTAACGGTTAAGAGCTAACAAACCGAAGAGTGAAGAGATAAATAAACTAGAGCAAGGGGCAAGGGTGGAGAAGAGAGCAACAAAAGGAAAGCAAAGACAGCATTCAATTTCCCGTACGTGGTTGCAGACGCAGAGCAACAATAACATCTCATCTGATCATTGACGACCGCCGACCATGTTTAACGTTGAGTCTAATGGTGGCGTTTGCTATTATTCAGTGCTTCAAATACGCAAACAGGCAACTGACGACGAAATCCGAGGCGCTTATCGTAAGATGGCTCTGGTAATTCAGCACTACTCCTTTGATCGAATCAAACACAAAATCTTCTTTTTTGAAAATATATATATATATGTTGCGTTCTTTTTCCAAGTGCTCTAAATTTGTGTTTCTGGAATTGGGAAGAAATGGCATCCTGATAGGTGGACCAAAGACCCCAAGGTTGCTACAGAAGCTAAAACACGGTTTCAGCAAATTCAGGAGGCTTATTCAGGTATTTTACTTTTACGTGATAATAATTAATATAAACTTGTTTTGTTTTGTCTCTGAAAAGTCATTGTGAAATGCGGCGTTGGCTATTGCAAATTGTAATTGATGCTTCTTTCCCCTTGTTAATCCTAGTATTGTCCAATAAAGGGAAGAGAACCATATATGACGCCGGCTTGTTTGGTCTTATTGGAGAGGATGATGACGAAGTCAGTTTCGCTCTCTCTCTCTCTTTACCCCCTTCTGTTTCTTTAAATATTAGCTCTTCGTATGTTCTGTGTTTTTTCTGTTTGTTTCCGTATAGTTTATGTTTTGGGCGCTGAATATTGGAATTCTGCAAACAGGGGTTTGTTGATTTCATGCAAGAAATGGTCTTAATGATGAAGAGAGTGAAGCCCCAGGTTTGAACTCTCTTTATCTTTTTGGTGTGTGTGTGTGTGTGTATGTATTGGGGGAAGGGTGTTAATGGTCATCATGACGTTAAAATTAGTAGCTGAGAAGAATTAATAGACTATGTTAAGAAGAATTCTGAATTCTGTTTTTGCTATTGTTAGGATGAGAAAGACAAGTTGGAGGATCTTCAGGGACTACTAATGGAGATGATGGCAGACAGTGAAGGGATGGCCAAATCTGGGTTAAACTGGAACTCATCCACTTGTCCAAGAAAAAAGACTCGTTTTACACTTTAATTAATCGTTTTGATCATAATCTCTATCAATTTACATGCTTTAAGAATGATTCCTGTAAAATTTGCCATCATTGTGAATCACATTCTCAAATTGAGATAGTTGAAAGAAAAGAGCCTCGACAAAAGAGAAGAGGTAATGAGGAGCAGCAATTCAATCAAATACTCTTTAAGACTGAAGAGGTTCTCTGAGAATCAGAGAATACCATATATACTCATGTTTGTCACTCTATGGGAAATTTGTATCACATGCTCAATTTCTCAAAACATGACCAAATTGTGGTATTCATATACTATGGTCGCAACTCATGTGAACAACCTCAGTAAAAAAAAACCTCATGTGGTGGCCGGCGGGCTAGCCTGTAACTCCTTCTAGAGGCTCTACGAATACCATACTTGAAAAGATTTAAGGAACTGAACTTTCTATGGCTCTTATAGACCCCATCTTATATTTAAATACAATATTTTATATACATCATCACGATTCACGAATAGAGAATGAAACTCTTTTTTGTTTTCCTATATTGAAATATTGAATGAAACTTAGGATTTCACTAAAAATGTAGTTTGGTTCACAAATTTTTTTGGGAGAATGAATGTTGATTATGTAATTGTCCAAAGGACTTAACTAAAATTATATTTAATTTAATTTTTTTATTCACTATAGACTTTACAACATATATTCAAATTTTATAACATAAGATTAATTCTCCCAAAAATTTATTATTATTCATTACCGTCCGAGGGATTAAATTCTAAATTATAAAATAGAGATTCAGTGCCAATTAGTTAACTCCTTTCCGCCTGTTGGCTTGGCACGTGTTTACTCGTGCTAAATCGAACGGTTAGGGTTTCTCAAATGGACGACCATACTTTGTGCGAAGAGTACAAGAGTATAATCTCCTAAACCCTAGGCATCCATTGTACCCTGGAGTCTGTACTGTACCCAAGCACAAGGGAAGACCCAAGCGCTCAAAGCAATTGACTCCAAATTGCGAAGGATATAGATATGGATGCTATCGAAAAGCTCAAAGGTGTTCGAATCTCGTCACTTGACGATGATGGCGATCAAGAGCCGGTCAATATTGACACTGAAGATGAAGATTTTGATGATTCTGACGATGACGATGACGATGACGAAGAACAAGAACCTGCTACTTTAGGTTTCGTCGAGAAGCCTAAGGATGAATGGTTACTTTACCGACAGTGTTTTCCAAGCAAAGCTGGAGGTGTTCCGGTACTATACTATTTGATAGAAGTTATTGTACATTTTGGCCATGTTTACTTTAATGGATAATTGAATATTGCGAAATTTGTAGCCATAGGGTTTAAAGATGAAAAAGAAGCTCTTGGAAACTATATCTGTTTGTCAAACATTATTTCGCAATTAGATGGTTTTATATGTTTGCAAACAGGCTTGGCTTGACCCAGTAAACATGCCATCAGGAAGGTCCTTCATGTGTGACATATGTGGAGAGCCTTTACAATTCCTACTTCAGGTATGATTCTTTGCAATATATTAGTTTTAAAGCCAATGTCTGATATGCAGCTGATGTCTTCTCTTCACCTTTTTCCCTTTTTGGTTTCCCTTGTTCCCTCCTTCCTTCCTGCTTACAGAGAGGAAATAATCCATACTTTTAAAATTTTTAAGATTTTCGTGTAACTTGGATTATTAGCTTCTTGGGTGATAAATGTCTTAAAAAATCCATGAACTGCTAGGTTTATGCACCAATTGAGAAGGAAAGTACGTTTCACCGGATGTTATATGTTTTCATGTGTCTGTCAATGAAATGTCTTCTCCGGGATCAGCACGAGCAATGGAAACGCCATCCGGAGAAGCCATCTAGAAGGTACTGCTTGGTTGTTCGTAGTCTCTTTCATTTTTGCACTCTTTCTCCTTTGTTCATTATCTATGAAACAACGTTTCCAATTTTTAATTCATTTACCTGTTGATTTCTAATTATGTAATGATGTCCAAAGTGTGAAGGTTTTTCGTTGCCAGTTATCCTGCATTAATCCATTTTACTCAAGTGAGCCCCCAAAATATGATGGGAGTGACAAACCTTCTGGGAGCGGAGGTCAGTTTACTCCATTATATGCTTGTCTTATTTTCCAACAAATGATCCCATATTACAAAAATATCTATTGACATTAAATGTAAAATTGGACTACCTTTTAAGCTGAAAGATAGGATTTCCTTCAAGTTTTATGATATTTTTTGTGCCCTGGAGGTGGGTGAGGAGTTCATAATTGTCAACAGGTCTCATTTACATGTGAAGCAATGTATGGGTGATGCTTTAGTTGGTATAGAGATCATTTTTGGGTTCTATTTCGTGGCTTTCTAAGTTGTATTCTGTAGAGTTATGAACCTCTATAGCCCTGATTGCCTAACCATGAAGAGAGTTGTTGAAGAGAGCACAGTATATATGAATTAAATATGGAGTTCGTAGTTAGCATGTTGATTTATTTCTGTGAGAATAGTCTAAGTCCTATACTCCATTTATGTTTTAATGTTTCTACTTAGGTACTGGATGAACTTACTAGTGCCTTGACAATGGTTGGAATACATGTATGCACGTTTTATTGAACTGGTTTTTTTTTCCATTTGAAGCCTTTCTTGATAGATTCTCTTGTATTTCTTTTCAGCTGCTCTTTGTGATTGGTGTGGTACATGGAAAGGAGATAAGTTCTGCAGTAGTTGCAGAAGAGGCCAGTATTGCTCTGAGAAACACCAGGTAACTGGTTTGCTTGAATGTGACATCTAGTTTCGTTTCCAAAAATTTGATTCCTATAACATCCTTTTTCTCTTTCAACTTACAGTTCATGCATTGGCGCTCAGGTCATAAAATTACTTGCCAACAGATGAAAATATCTTCTCATGAATCTGTTTGTGCACCCAACCATATTGGAACTTCAGTGGAGTCTCATAAAGGTCAGTGGTGTAAGTTCTATAGATTTTTCCTATGGAACCTGCTTTCAATTACCATGAGATGAGTCATCCATCTTGGAAAATTTATATTTACAGGGGTATACTTGTTTGTTGGTGATAAAGAAATTGTTAGTCGCTTCTTAGATGAGATAATGATATGATAAAACTAATTCTGATAGTGATCAGGCATAAAATTGACTTAGAATTTTTTGAAAGTTAAGTGATAAATGTGACAACATATTTAAGTTAATCTCTGGCTGAAAACTGATGATGTGACATCTTAGGCATTAAATGTACATCTAATAAACTTGTGTACCATGCTTGTCACCACAACTCCAGAATACAACATGTACTGAACATGGAGGGTACTGTCTAAATTCATTTTGTGATATTTAGCTTTCTGCAAGTTCATCTTTGGAGAGTTTTTCATCATGCAGTTGCAAGCAACACTCTGTGGCCAGAATTTAGTATTATTATTGATGACGAAAGTGAATATAACACCGACATGTGTGAGGGTAATGCCTTAGCTACTTCCTTGATCTCGAGGAACAGGGTTGATGACACAATGGATTCACTGTTGGGGATCTTTCAGGTATTACCTCTATTTCTTCTCTTATTGAGGCTATATGTTTCATTCAAATATAATATTTTCTAATTAATTATATTGTTGGTGAACAGGGTGATGATGACAAGAAGAGTTGGGCCTACTTCCAGCAGCGCATTGCTAAAGCCCCTGAACAAGTATTGAGGTGATTAATATTAAACCAATGGAGAGTACACAATTAATTTAGAAAACAGCTTTAGGTTCCCTGAAAATATGGGGCCTGCTTATTAAGCGTACAGAAGAAAATGTTCGACGTATGGATGATCTTGCCCTAGGAGATAAATAATCATGAAAACAAGAGAAATGTATTTTATCTGGGATTTTCTAAACTAACATTTGAGAGATCTACAGACATGCTACATCTGCATAATAGCGTGACAAAAATTGGAATTTTGATTATCCATTGTAAGATGTAGTGGTTATTAAGATGTTTGTTGCTTTGATAATCATATTGTGCAATAGCAAACTGAAAATTGTTTTACTCAACCTGATGGTGATTGGGCTAGTCATACCCTTTCCACCACACTTGCACAGACACATATATGTTCTCCTTTTCAATTGCAGTTTGTTAGCTTATTTATTCCTGCTTTCTACAGGTATTACAGGAACACTAGTGCTAGACCAATATGGCCTGTTTCAAGTGGTCGGCCATCTAAACTAGATATACCCAAATGCAGTTACTGTGGTGGTTCTTTGTATTGCGAATTTCAGGTAGGCATTTGAGGAATAACTCTGGATGAAGCCCAATGTCATTCTGCATTTACTGTTCTTTTTTTTAACCCAGACAGCCATTTGTTCTTGTTCTGATAGTTATTGATTTGTTTGTGGTGGGGCTAGATCTTGCCACAGCTGCTTTATTACTTAGGTGTTGACAATGAAGCAGGTTCTCTGGATTGGGCTTCGATTGTCGTGTATGCATGCGAGGCCTCCTGTGAGGCCAGTGTGGCTTACAAAGAGGAATACGCTTGGGTTCAACTTTATTCACCTTCCACCACCTTACGGTGAAAATTTTGATTTTACTTATCGGTAAAGGTCCGACAGGAATGTGTTTTTATTTTTTTTAAAAAAAAAAATTGAGGATCGTTATGGTCATGTGTTCGTGATAGAAGAAATTTTGCCCCTGTAAACGAGCTATTCTATTGTTGCCCTCTGTATGAGCCTTTCCAGTATAATTTGTTCTTGGGTGTTTTTTTTTATAAAATAACATAGCAATATAGCGTCACTTTTCCAGGCCCTGCCTCACCTTCCCATTGGTGATTGATTTCCCCTGTTTCCTTGTAATTTTATGTAACGCTATTTTGCATATCCTGAAGCCATTTTTTGGGCTCGCCATAATTCCATTCCCTAAACAGGCCTAATCGTTTCACCATTAGTGATCCAAGTATGCTTAAACACGTGAAGGGGAAATAAAAACAAAGTGTTGGCGTCACTAATTTGTTTGGGAAGTTAAGAGATTGTAAAAGAACGAAAATGAGGAGCATGACTTTTATCTTGGACTCACCAATTAGAGAGAAAATGGAGTAACAACATCGAAATTTAACTGAAACACCAAAATTACAGAGGATCTCACACAAAAAAAAATGATCTGTCAGCTTATATTTTTATAGTGTGTCAAAAGCTAGTGCGCACTAAGCATTTCTTCTTGTTTCTCTCCATCTTGGCTGTAAAATAGGAGAAAGAATGCCAAACTCTCTCATTGGGTGAAATGGTGTTATATGAGATATACATAAAAAATAAAATAAAATAAAGTAGGTTCAATAAAATTGAGTAATCATGTGTAACTGTGTAAGTATAGTATGATAATTATTAGGTAGTGTTTGGTACTTGGCATATTTTAAGATTTTTGAGAAAGTGAAGTAGAAATAAAAAAAAAAAATATTTTTAGTATAAAAAATAAAAGATGCCCGAAAATAAAAATTTATGAATGAGAGTTGACAATTTCATTCCCACCTATGAGGGTGGGAAAGTAACATTCCTGTGAGAGTGGAAAAGTTTTTACTTTTAAAATTACTCAATTACCCTAATTTCTTTAAAACGTTGTCGTTCAAAAGGCCCTTCATCATTCACGCTTTGCGTTCTCCCTCAACATTTCTGGAAACCGTCTCACATGCATGTGGGTCTTATCTTTCAACTATCTTGGAAAAATGTACTGGTAAGCTGCATGCCCTGCAATTCTGTCAATTTGAATACGGTTCTATTATCTCATGAAGGAGGCTGATAGACGTTTCCTTCTCTTTGCTTCTTTCTCTGATACCAATCCTCTTATCTCTCTTCGAGTTCCAAAAATTGAAAAAAAACAGTTTTTGGGCAGAGGTTATTGTAGTTTGGTTTTCTCCTTTGTTCATCATTTGAGCAGCTCTGCTTTAAGTTTGTTTTTTTTTTCTCTGGTTTAAGCTACAGGCCAGTTAAAATTTTTGCTGTACGTATGTGAATAAGTTTTAGACTTTTGGAGTTTTAGTTCATAGATACTGCACATAAAGTGTTTGATAGAAGGTCTGAACTGAACTCAGACAAATCCTTGGGCCTCTTTCTTCGTCCTTTTCTATTTTAAAGGCAACTTATAGTTACACATAAATGTCAAAGACAGAGAGGGAGTTAATTACAGGTTTCAGTTGTAATGAGGGAAGTGAAAATCAGAATCCACTGGAGTGAGTTCAGCTGATTTAGTAGGATTCTGAAAATGTTGTAGTACATAAAAGATTAGGAAGACTCTAAATAAAATAATAAATATATGGTATGTTCCAAACAAGCAGCAAGCCTCATTAATATTTACACCTTGTATGAAGCTTGTGCTGCTTGAAGAAACCTTCTAAGAACCAAGAATTCCCATTACCAGTAGAATAAGGAAGAACCAGATATTGAAATAGAGCAGCAAGAAAAATGTGCAACAGTGTCATCAGCGATTATGACAACCAAAAATATAAGCAGTGTTCACGACAGCACTTATAACCGTATAAACTATCTCATAACGTCGAAAGTTTCTAAGTTCTTCAAACCTGCATATATCATTTACTTACAACAGAGAAACAATAAAATCATAGATAATTTATAAATAAAAACAGCAACTAAAATCACTTTAAACTTCAAAGCAATCAAGAAAGAAGGTCTTTCGGCTAAACTTAACTTAAAGATCCTGCATCATACACATAAAATAAAATCTCATCCATGTCCACATTAAGGCCAGTTTACTATGTTTAATGATCAGTACAAAGGATTATGTCTAGCAGAACTGTTATATATTTTATTCTTCCAGCTGATGCACTTATATTGACGGGATTGGCTGATTTAGGTTATGTGTACGCTAACATAGGTACTATCATTGTGTGTTATAGGTGAACATTTTAACAGTAGTTTGTCATTTTTCTACTAACTTAATATCAACAAGTGCAGATGATTGCTGGTCTACTGTGATACGAAATCTAAAGGTCAGCTGAATCATGTTCCTTCGAAGTAACATTGAATCAATGAGATTGATCTCTAAGACCATCATCTTTCTCTTATCACAGCATACTAATTAGCTTTGAATGTTCTATACTTTTGCTTTCAACTGGGATTTCACATTCTTGGTTATGTGGTAAAGATTAGAAGTGATATAAATAGTAAGAAATGATTGTGTTAATGCTCTATGCAAGTGCTAGGAAAAGTGTATGAGAGCACTGAAGACAATATTGATGACCTTGTTGACCGTTTCAAGCATGAAAAAGGAGTAGAGAGGATGATGCAAGCATTTGAAGAATTGAAGAAGGTTGAGGAGTTGATTGATATGGAAAGGGTGAGGGCTGGATCTATGATTACTAAAGATCAAAGTGCAATAGATTATTTTTTTACTGATACTGAGTTGAAAGCTTTTTATATGCAACAAATTTTAGCAGCACACACCTTGTAGCTGTTCTACTGTTAATTAAGTTGGTTGTGAACTTGTTTGCTTTTAGCTACTTTCATATATAACACAATGGTCTGTGCTTCTTTACTGTGGGGGAGGGGGGTTTGTATAATAACAATGGTTTGATGTATTAGTGATAGTATCAATGTAGTAATTAAGATGTATTTTTGTACATTTTGAAATTATTTATAATGCTGAAAGTTTTTTTGCTCCCATGGATCATCAATTTGTAGGTACATATTGTGCTATTTTACATATTTTCTTTTATTTCAATTAAGGGTATTTTTAAAAAATTTGATTACATTCCTAAGAATATTTCACTTGAATCAAATATGGGAATTAAATTTTGTTGGGAAAGTTAAGTGACAACCAAACATATTTTGTTAACTTTCCTAGCTAGGAGTCCCACCTTAGTGTATAAATAACATTTCCATATGACAGAATTAGAATGTCTTATCAGAGCATGGGAATATTTACAATGTCTCGAAAATTCTCGTACTTTATTATGTGCCAAGATTCGTAACATTTGTTGATAAAATGGCAATGTTGGGCATGGTAGATACGGAGCGAGACGTGATGTGGGACGGGACAATCTGGTTTTGCTGTTGGAGGGTGGGACAGCGAAGTGCCATTGACGCAATTGGTGACAAGCAAGTCGACGAGCCTCTTAAACTAATGCGAGGACCATTTATCTACCATGACTATGAGTGCATGAGTTTAAACGAGAGCTGTCTAGCAATGGGTAAAATCAAAGTAATCACTTGTATGTTCTAACCAAGATTTGACAGAAATCTTTCAACCTTAGTATATGGAACACAAGAATCCTGCCCCCAAATTCTAATCGTCGCACTAGTTATGATTAGCATTGTAGAGAATCAAAAAGCCAGGCTTAGGTCTGTTCGTAGTTGCAGATGCTGTAATTTTTAGTGCTGATATTTTTCTAATAGCAGAACTCTTTCATTTAGTCATTTATCTTTAGTAACCCATAAACCATCCAGGCTTTTGAAAAGCACCAGAAATATTTGTCAAAAATTGTTGTAACCATTATCCTTTTCTTTTTTAAAATCTCATCTACTCAACTTTATAATATTATTTTTGTAATTTTAGATGCTTAAAGTAGTTATATTTAACCAGATACTTTATCAATCTACAACAACTTCAATCACATTTTCATAACACCAACCAGCACAACTACCTTTAAAAAGTCACAATATTCCTAAATGGACATTTAGTTTTGGAATATCAACAAATCAACAGAGACAAGAAGGCATATATTTAAAATCAATCCAGTGAGTTAATATCATCAAGAACTATATAGAAAGGTTACAACTGGCTCAAAAACTGTCACCTACGTCAAAGCCAGCACACTGCAGACCCCTTTCAATGCCAACACAGACACAACTATCACGGTCCATAGTGTCTTAGGCTGTCCTCCACCATCAAAAAATTTTCATGTACATGAATGAAAGAAATTGAGGCTGTACATAAATATACTACTTGGATTGGACATCACTTCAGAAAGATTTTTCATACCTAGATAACGGAAGATAGATTGAAACGGTGCAGAGAAGGAACTTTTTAAATCAAGAATTTTATGTTATTGCAAAATTGTATTGAAGAAGCTCCATGGAATATGAATTTTTGTCTCATGTATAGATTGAATGAAACGAATAATTATGATTCTTGCAGATGATGGGCTTATAAGCTTGAGATATAACTATATGGTGGATATAGGGAAGAAGTGCAAGAAAAGGAAAACTCTGAGTATGAGCTCTGGAGATCAGGACACGGTTTAGGAAACACCTTCTCAGAGGAACCCTTTACATTAGAACAAAACCATGAAGGAGATTTTTCAGAACTAATGGAAAAAGTCACGTTTGAAAGGCAGATTGATGTGAATGGTGAATCAACTATTCCTGAAAAATTCCCAGCAATAGTAACATTTGCACCAACCACATTCTTAAAAGTAATGCCATCAACAACTGGAAGCGCGTCTGGATCAAACTTGTCATCTGGGTGGGAACCATAGTAACCAGTCATGCTGATAGCCAAGTAAATGTTTGCCAGTTCTGCATCTGATACTAGGACATCTTTCATATAACCACCTCTACCCCTAGTTGTTTTGAATTCAATGCCGATAGGCGAGTCGAGCACATGAAGCTGCTCTACAATTACATTGGATATGCCTCCAGACATCTCACTCCCAAATGCCAGGCCAGCACCTGATGATGATTGTAGGCGAACACCCCTGATGTGGACACTCAAGCTAGGTTTGCCAAAGGCAACTCCATACTCATCCCAACCACTCTTTAGCACAATGGCATCATGACCCGTGCTAATATTGCTCTTCTCAATGCAAACATACTTGGAAGAATCTGCAAGTTGGATATATATGCTATTGTGAGTAGAGTCATATAATGCCTACAATAAACTAGTTTGTGTTATAAGCAAAAATGTATTGCCTACACCGAAGCAATATAAGTGAAATAATTACCACATGTGAAAAGTAGATCAAATGTTGCAACATACTGAGGAGCATTTTTAGATATATGCAGAAACAGAATAAGAGTATATGTAAAAGGGGTACAGCAAGGGTGAGAGAAGTAAAACATTTCTAGTAATAATGTGAACTTTTATTTCTCTCCTACAGAAAGGTTTTAGCCTATTAAAGAAGTTCATGATTCAAACGTGTGTAGTTTGTGTATTGTAACACAAAATCAGGAAAGTGACAACTTATCAATGTACCTGGAACTATTCCGCTCGTATAAGGGGATTCAGCTGGGGCATTAGCTGTTATGTTCTGAATTTGAACGTTTCTGCACCGTGTTGAAAATAGAATGGTTATAATCTATAAAATCCAGCTTTAATCTCAGAATTTGACAAATTGGGGAATTAATGCAGGCTTTTGCCTCTTATACCTGCAATATACTGGATGGATATCCCACGCAGGAGAATTTAAAAATGTCAAATTTGAGATAATGATATTTTCAGAACTAATAAATTCCACAAGATGTGGTCTGCTGTAATTTAAGGAGTGAGAATTGAAAAGCTCCCACCAAACAGAACCCTGGCCATCAATAGTTGCATTATCACCTGGTGAATTTATTAAATACCCCAAGTTAAACAAGACAAACACTGCATATAATTACACTCTCCTACCAAGGAATTGCTTAAAAGGAGAGTATATGGTAATGGAGAGATGTCCTGCCTGTAATCACCACGTCACTTAAATTTTGTCCATTAATCAAGCTGCGATATCTCCCACAGGGAGCATCAATCCCTCGACCATAAGAAGGAAGTGCATCCAATATACCCCAATGTGCAAAATCCTGTAATAATATCAAACAGGACATGTAAAAATTTTCTAGAGAGAGCAAAATTGGTGGTTTAGTAAAAACTCCTTATTAGTACTTAATTTCTTTCTGTAAGATGAAGGAAAATCACATAGTATACATAACTTATGCTAAGGAGAAGAATGTCAGACAGGATAAAAGACTAGGCAAGGTTAGAAAAATTAATCATATTGAAAGGTTGTTTCCATTTGCAACTTAATAACAAAATTCAAGGTTATGATAAAAACCTGAGATCCAATAATGATAGCTCCTTTCTCAAGGAAGAGAGTTAGGTGGCTGGTAAGATTAAAACTTCCGGTGAGCCATCTGCCTGATGGAACATATAGCTGAGCACCACCTTTGTCGGCAAAGGACTTGAGATAAAAAATTGCATTTTGAAATGCAACCGTGTTTAATGTTTTTCCATCTCCAACTGCCCCAAACTCCAAGATTGACACGCTATGAGGCCTGGCATCCAATGTTATATATTTACATGATCCACCATTTTCTTCGCCTCTACTCTCTATTGCAGTGCTTAATACTAAAAGTAAAAGCACAGCCACCTGAAAGGAGGAGATTTAAAGGGCTCTGGTGACTTCCTGAATAAACTCTTAGGAGAAGGGAAAAGGATATGCACCAAAATAGCAAGATGTTGCTAAATAGAAGAATAAAATAAATATTTTATTTCAGCTTCTGCGTCAACAGGAGTACCTTTGAGCCTGATTATATTCCCAAGCCTATATTGGATTCAACTTCCCATGACACGAAAACAGAAGTCTTTTTTCAGTGATATGTATAACATAAAAGTGATATGCAAAGATGCAAAGTAATAATGAAGATGCTATAAGTTCATATTTGAATAATGCAGGCAACCAAAAAGCTGTTGGATAAAACTATTTCCCTTGAAGCAAACTAAATTACATAAAACTGGCAACATTGAAAAGATGATTGAGAGGGACGCAAGCTGAAAACTTTCAACATATCATAATCAAAAATATGATTATTAGCAAACAAGTTAAACATATAATTCAAACTAGTAAGCCGTTGTATAGTGGATTTTCTGTTTGACAATAAAAAGGAATGAACAAAGCATTAAATCATACACGTTAACTACAGAAATCCCAGGACTTATTTTCAGAGACAAGAAAACGATATCTCAACCAACCTACATAATCACCAATCTGTAATCTCTTAAACATAAACTCGGCGCAGAAAAAGTTCCAAAAAGAGATCTTAATAGCAAAGGATTCACATAATTCACAGTCGATACCCAGACATTGTAACACAGTATACTTTTCCAAGTCACTGCAAATATCAAACTCTCTAGTAGACATCAATTATCTTAGACGTCCAACAACAATCTTTTGCAGGGTAACAGACAATTGAAACCATAAAACAGGGGAAAGCCAGCATTAAACTAAAAAAAGCAACGTTTTTTTATTTTCTTCTTCTGAAGATGAAACAACGTACTTACTAGCCCCTTCATTGGTATCTTCCTTTTCCTTCAGCACAGCAGCAAAAAATTCAAACAGTAACAGGCTAGAAACCTCCGAAACCAGGAACAGTAGTTTGAACTGTGAAGTGAAGTAGAGGTACAGAACAAGAGGGAATAGAGCAGTGTTGTTTCGTATATAATGCCAAAGAAGGGACTTGAAACAAGAAAACCAACGGGGGAGGTAAGAGAAAACGACAGCTAAAAGGAAAAGCCAGCTCCGCATTCGCAATTTAATTACCTTGTATATTAAACAATTTTCCACGTATCAAATTAGAAAAGTATAATATAAAATAATGAATATAATAATCAAAACTTATTTCCCTTTCATATTTAATTTATCATAAAAATTTCAACTAAGTTCTCTCTTGCCGACACAAAGTTTGCCCCATTAAACGGAGAGGTTAATTGGCTTTCTACTTACTCTTTCTTGATTTCATTGAATAAGGAAACCAATTAATTTTTGTACTATATGCAAAAAATTATTAATAAAATCCTTGCTTTAAGAGGGCGCATATAAATCAGGTGATCAATGAAAAGCAATCTCATTAATAATTTATAACTTTTTTTTTCATTATAGTGTGTTTACAAATTTGAAATTACAAATGAAGAGATACTTCATGACCAAGAGAAGTGATTATTAATTTATCATAATTTAAAATTGTATTGTTATAAAAATAATAAATATATTAATTACGTGTTTGCTCATAGTTTCAAATAAATTAGTAAGCTTTAGAGAGTTATGCAAATCACTAATTTTTACAATATCTTCATCATAAATGAGTATACTACAATTGTAATTTTCACGATATCTTATTTGTACTAAGAAAAAAAATTATTGAGGAGAAGATAAATGTATGGAATCAGGTGTGAACAGAAGCAGCGAATTAAGATTTGGAAATACGGAAAGAGATCTAATAATATTATTTGAATCATGTTATTTAGATCTAAACCGTCTATTCTATTTAAGATGATTTCAAACATTAAAACATACGAGAAGGAGCAGAGGACCCACAACAATTATTTGTGAAAAATGCTAGGCTGACGTCACTTGGTTTAGCCAGATCAGAACTACTTCCGGCGGACCCATCCTTTATGAGTCTTTATAAATAAATAAATCACAAATTCCCTTTCATACGACTATAACGTAGGATAAGGATTCCTCCTGTGGACGTTTATACCCTTTCGCTATTTACTCAACGACATGGAGAAAATTAAGGGAACAAACCGGTATGATAATTGACTGCTGATGAGTACATGTGATTGATGACTCAATTTTAGAACAACCTCAGAATATTGAATGACTGGAATACCCCTAAAAGGAAGTGATAATTTCATTGAAAACCGCCGTAGCGAGGAAACAAAGCCAGCTTGCAAGTTGCAACGCATTACGCATGGGGTTGCCACCTAGCTTAATTCTGAGGCGCACACGGAAGCGAGTGCTAGATTTGGCAAGCAATTGGCAATATCCCGTAGGATAAAACTTACGTAAAGGTTTTTAAGCGTTGGAAAATAACATATGGAATATTTTTAAAACTCAGCACCCATTTTCTCTCTCTCTCTCCTCCGTCCCTCCCTCCCTCTTTCTTTATCGCAGTCATACTCACAGTGGCCAAAATTAATCTAACATCCAAAGTGGCTGCCACTTATCGGCAACTATGAGTCTCATGCCCAAATTAATAAACTATTACTATATCTGAAAATTTTGAGCCTTTTCCTTTTTCAATTGATGTAGAATGGAGGGCAGGAGTTGGAAGAGAGAAAACCAAAGGTTCCAATAAAAAACAATTCTTGGGATATCCATATGGTGGGTAACCCGCAAGGTCCTCCGAGGAATAAATCAGAGATGACGGCAGCAAGGGGAGATGGATGGGACTTGAACCACTGGATAATCGTGTCCTGGAGTTTTGACAAAGAGTTGATGATAGGGTAGTTTTTGGCATCGCTGATGTTGGCAAGTTGGGGTGTGATGGGAAGGGGAGGATAAGTGTTTGAAGTGTGGTTGGGTGGGTAGAGAAGAGAGAGTTGAGGTGGATAGGTTTTTGGGGGTGACGATGACAGTAGTTGAGTTGCAAGATTTGCTTTTCGCCGAATTGGTCTTATCGATTGTGATGGAGAAGAAAGGGAGACAACTAAGAAAGAGGAGAGAGAAAAAATGGATGCCGAGTAGGGTGCTGAGTTGTAAAAGTAGTTCTACTGACATCTAAGAAATTTTATTTTGAAATGTCTTGAGAAATTAATATTTTTATATTTGATATAAAGTTTAAAAAAAATTTCTCAAGCAATTCTTAAAAATGATTTTGAGACAAATTTTTTATAAGAAATTAAAAATCTTAGATTCGCATGTTATAAGAAAATCTTTTATATATAAAAAGACAATTGTGCTATTCTTTTTNAATTCTTAAAAATGATTTTGAGACAAATTTTTTATAAGAAATTAAAAATCTTAGATTCCCATGTTATAAGAAAATCTTTTATATATAAAAAGACAATTGTGCTATTCTTTTTTCTTCTTTACTCTCCCTTCTCATCCGTTCAATTCTAATTAGGCCCAAGACCTCTAATATTCTTCCTCTTCCGGAGCCAAGACCATGGCTCGTCGGCGTCGATTACAAGATCAGGTCCTCCGATTTTCATCAAGCTGTGAACAATATTTCTAATATTTAAAGTTAATTAAATGTAAATTGAACTAAAAACAAAATTCTCAAAAATAATATTTTCTAAGAATTAAAAAAAAAATTATGTACCAAACCACCTAAGTTTTATCCTAAAACCATAGAGATAGAGACGCAGATGCACTGAGTGGCAGCTAACTCCGCATGTGCACCGTTTCAATTTGGCAGTACTGGGGTACAATGCATCTTCTCCGGGGGCTAACATAATGTGCCTTTTTTGTCCTATACTCTTTAAAGGCCACACTTTAAAAAGGTCTTGTTAGTTAATGGGGTGAGACATTTTTGGAATACTTTGCAGCAATGTTAGGGCCCCATCTTTCTCAAAACAGAATCCGAGGGTACGCGTTGCCGCACATTCTCATTCATTTACATCATGTTTCCACTTTAACTGCTATTTAACCTTCTAATTAGCCAATAAATTACTCATCTTAGAACCAGTCTGTTTATCTTTCTTTGATCTATAATGGTTAAATTGGCCATAACCATCGTTGGTCCTTGCACCCGATTTTTTGTTTTCTATTTTACATCTCAGCTGCATCAAAGTTAAGTGTAAAACATGCTTTATAAAGATGAACACAAAATGAAAAAAATAAAATAAAATGGAAAACAACAAATAAAAAATTGAGGGAATTTGGGTCTGTATGACATTTGAATTCTGAAAGCCATTGTGGGAAGAAATGGTTCCACTAAGCCACTATCAAGTATCAATTAAGTGATTTTGCAAATGTGTGTGCAATAGTTAAAGTGAAATTTGATGGCAAAAAGGTCAAAGAGAAGGAGCATTTTCATGCAAAGACTAAGATAGGCGAGAAAGGAAGAATTCAGGTGCCATGCTGCGATGTCTTCGATATGATTGAACTCCATCGCCCTTAGATACTGGACAAAAATGTACAATAAGGGCCTGCAGTTTAGAGCTAAAAATAATAAAATATGATGATGTACCTCTTTTATAGTCAATATTGTCTTTATCACTGCATAGATTCCAGTGAGAGGACAATTAAAAAATAAAGACAAATCGTACATGATTCTGTGCGGTTTACTAATTAAAAACAAAGAAGGAAAAAATAAGGCTATGAGGAGCATTAATGAAAAAACAATGAATGGAATGTTGAACAGTTGAATGACAGAATATGAAAAAATTGCCGCTTGGTTGTCATAGTATACATCGTAAGCTATTCCACTTGTATATTTGATATGGCGTTGACGATTTTATTTTATTTTTTTGTTTTGGCTTAAAATTCCATGTTCTTGCTTATTACTATCAGACTTCTTTAGTTTTTCTTAAAAATTTCCCCTTCAGTTTGTGCATCATATTAGAAAGAAATGTTGTTGTTTGTTCAAGTTAAAAAAAAAAAAAAAAGAGGTTTCTTACATACTAAAGAAGTATGTAATATCTCATTAACGTGACAATATGACAATTATTGATGTAAAAACATTCAATTTTGATTGTTTATTTTTAGGAGGTTTCTTACATACTTTCTATATAATTGTAGGATGACATACTTCACAAAAACAATAAATAAGAGACAGACACGTAACTTTGTTATTGGCAAGTCTCAGACTTTTCAATTACCAGAAAGAATGGGTTAAATTATTATAACACTCATTCGAATACAAAAATTACATACTAAGATTCATAATTCAAAACTACTACTTTGCTCGAACATAGCAATGCCAAGAGCTCCGTCAATCTACCGTTCATCGATAGACGAAGCGCGAAAGTTCCCCAAAGGAATGATAGGAGAAAAAGCAAGTCCTTTCTCAAGCAAGTCCATCAAATTACATTGATAGTAGCCCTACAGCAATGAACAGGAAGCCTTTACTTATCTAAATAATCAACTCTCCCAAAATTTCTAGGGAAAGCCCAATTCTTTTATACTTCGTTACAAAGATGGGTTTTTTTTACTCATTTGGGTTCTCAGAGCAAGCGTTCCTAACTTTACCACTGGAAGCACCAACATGTCTTAGCAGTTTTGGCCCATCGAACTGAATATACAGCGAGTTTTTTTAGAAAATTGCAGAGCTGGGAAAAAATAGAAGAAACAGAATGCCACTACTCTTGTGGGTCACTGTGCGAGGAGCATTTCTTTCTTGCAGACAAGGTAGCGTGCGGAAAGAGCTGTTGTATATTGTCCGCTCCTTCAAGAAAAGAAGACGGTGTGGTGATGGTATAATTTTATCACAGATATTCTACTAAAATAATGTTGAACAATTAGGCCAAACTTCCCAGTTAGGAAACCAGCCAACCAACCATTATATTTTTGGTCAGAAAATGATGAAATTGAAATCTAGGGATCAGGGGTTGCATAAAATTTACCTGCAAGTAGGACTAAAGGCACCAGGAACACCGAAATGACGACCTTCTTGCCAGTGGCGAGGGAGTGAATGGACACAGTTTGGGGCTTGTTGTCTTGGTCCAAATAGGAGAGTGTGCTGTCGGGAATTACATCTCCCACTACAATCGGAGCCATGGTTCGGTGATTATTGAACACTGAAGACTGAGGATTTTGTCTGTGTATCAGACGCACTGGGAATAGACGTTGCATAAAATAATTTATGGGCTTTCTTTGTATTTTTTATTAATTATTGAGTTAAATTTACAAAGCTTATTTAGATTAGCACTTTCGGTAGTTATTAAATTGATCTAACGGTCGAGATTATAATATTTATCTCTGATAATCTAGATGTTTGTCACATCAAGTATAATATTATATACTTACGTAATATCATAAAATTTCTGTTATTTTTAATAGTCAAAATTAATTATTTTTTATATCAACCATTTTTATATTCTCGTGTGAAAGTAGGCTGCTCAAAGCAAAAATCATTTTTCTTTAAAAAAAAATCTTTATATTTTGGTCCTAAAAATATGGGCTTACCGTTACAGTTATGGGCTAGCCCAGAATAATAGTGAACGACTCAATTGGCCCATCCTACTCGACATGGGCTGGGCTAATCCCTATCCAATCTGTAAGGTGACCGAACATGACTTGGTGGACTAGTTCCTTAATCCAAGATCAAGGAAATTCGCATTTGTTTAGCCCGTGATCCATATAGAGCGACAAGGATTTTTGGCGCTTGGAATTAGGCTATTTGGAAAAAAGGAATTAATTTAATTGCGCAACGCAACGGAAAATGGAATAGAGTTGCAATTCCAACTGGTCCGGTGTCACGTGCCTTACCGCCCAATCGAATCGCATTGTTTCATTGAAGCTTACCTAAGCTAAGTTCCATTTCTCTGACTCTCCCCATCACGGTGTATCAGAATTCAGACTGTTTCTTTACACTCATCGATTTGAGCACCTCCGGTAACTTGAACACAATCACTTATCGTCTTCAATTTCCTTGGCTCAATCAATACTGCATCTGTTTGAGCTCAAGAATGGCGCTGTATCTGGTGTCGCGCCGTTTATCCGCTGGATCAACGACGGCACTGGCCTTGCGTTATGCTTCTTGTTCCAGATCGTATTCAACGTCGTTTAGGGAGGAAAGAGATACCTTTGGACCAATTCAAGTTCCCTCTGACAAGTTCGTTTTCTCCTCCATGTCTTTTTTAATTTCAGTAGTAAATGGGATACTTCATATTCCTTCCCGGCTTAATTATGTGTTGTAGCCTAAATTACTCAGATATGCTATCTTGTTTCTGGTAGATTATGGGGTGCACAAACTCAAAGATCGTTGCAAAATTTTGATATCGGTGGCGAGCGTGAACGAATGCCTGAACCAATCATTCGTGCCTTTGGCACCTTAAAAAAATGCGCTGCTAAGGTTACTCTCCTTTTCAAGCTGATTCCTTACACTTCATTTATTGGATTGTAAGATATAGATACAACCTTGTCTTTTTCTCTTTTTTTTTTTTAAAAAATAATTTATTTTATTGTATTACTGATGAATTGTCGCTGGTATTTTGGTTGCGTTGAGTGTGTGTTTCGACATAGATCACCCTTCAATTTTGAATTTTTATTGTTGCTGGTGTCGCCTCTACTAACAGTGCTTGTAAATTGGTCATATGGTTAGTTTTGTTCAATAACAGTTTACTCACAGCCTCACGTGTTTAATTCTTCTGATGTAGGTGAACATGGAGTATGGTCTTGATTCGAACATTGGAAAAGCAATAATGCAAGCAGCACAAGAAGTAGCTGAGGGAAAGCTAAATGACCATTTCCCACTTGTTGTTTGGCAAACTGGTAGTGGCACTCAAAGCAACATGAATGCTAATGAGGTTAGTGCTTTGATTTGTATTCCGTAGCAGAAGTATATCATCATCTAGTATGTTTGCAATTATAATTCATTTTCATTGTACAAAATAAATAATTGAATTAACACATAACGCATTGGGAATCAATTTAGTCATTTACCTGGATTATTTGTGAAGTTTGCTCATCATTACAAACTAATACCTTCGAAGTTTTTGTTTGTCCAGAATAAACATGTCATGTATGGATTTTTATCTGACATAAACCTTCAGTCCATGATTAGTGCAGTGATATATTCTCAAAACAAGATTTTGTGTTGGGTATTGCAGGTTATTGCAAACAGAGCGGCTGAGATTCTTGGCCATAAGCGTGGTGAAAAGTTTGTGCACCCAAATGACCACGTCAATAGATCACAATCTTCTAATGACACATTCCCAACAGTAAGCCTTTTTTATTTTCTTTGCAAATTCACTCACTGTAATTTCTTATATGACCAATTAAATTGGCTTGTTATTTCCCAAGTTTAGAGGTAGTAATTACTAAAAATTCCTAGTGAACTGTTACTGTCAACCTTCTGTACTTACTGTTATTGTCTTGGTGTTTCTGAAAAGGATAATCTTTTTTTTTTTCCTCCTATTTTAATCTGTTGTGTATCTGTTCTCTGTCCAGGTAATGCACATAGCAGCCGCAACAGAAGTAAATTCAAGACTAATTCCAAAATTGAAAACTTTACATACTTCACTACACTCTAAGGTTTGATTTCTTGTTCCTGTTTTTAAACAAGTTAGAGTATGATGAATAAATTGCAGTTCTGCCCCTCTATGTCGGGCCATGCTGTATTGCATAATGCATAATTTTCAAGTTTCTTAAAGTTTTTGTGAGTCATACCAGTGAAAGTGGATTTTTAGCTGCACGCATTAGACCTGACATGTATTTTCATGCTATATATAAACCTGTGATTTAAGTATGAAAATTTCGGTTGGTTTATTGTATCATTTTAGTGTTGGGTTCATCTTATGATTGTTGCCATTTAATTAATCCATTACTAGTCAATCTGAAAACAGGCCTCCCTTCATTTTATTCTCGTATGATTTTCCTTTTTGTCTGGAAAGTGGAAACTATGAAGTTTGTATTTTCTTTTTATGGCATTTATCATTGTCTTAGTTTTCTATCTGTTTTAATTTTGTTTTTCCCAAAATTTACCAGTCTGTTGAGTTCAAAGATATTGTCAAGATTGGGCGTACCCATACTCAAGATGCAACACCATTGACTCTTGGACAGGAGTTTAGTGGCTATACTACACAAGTAAGCACATTTTCCTCTTGCTCATGTTGATATGTATGTTGTGAGTTTGTCATTGTTTAATGGGAAGTAAAATTTTGACTATTTTTGGTGAGTGATTTCTCATTGCTTTTTCTTCATTGGCAGGTGAAGTATGGCATTGATCGAGTGATCGGAACTCTACCGCGTATGTATCAGGTTAGACAGTCAAATAAAAACATGGAATAATTATTTTTCATTCTTTTGCTTCTAGAATTCCAACTCATTAGAGATATTACTTGTGCAGCTTGCCCAGGGTGGTACAGCTGTAGGGACTGGATTAAATACAAAGAAGGGGTATGTATGCTTTTAGGCAATTGTTCTTTTTTTATTGTCTGTGTAATTTTAATCTACCTTTTATTGTGTATTCTTTTATTTTTTCATCTTTGATTCGTGCCAAAATTGAAAATGATAGTCATAGCTTTCTTTTCCTTCATTTTGTCATGTTGTTCCATGTGACCTGAGCTTCTCATGAGGCCTGGCCTCATTCTTTAATACCATGCAACCCCAAAAAAAAACGTGAAGTATTCGTAGTATTGACTGTTTTTATACATGCTGTTCATTCTGCACTTTTCGGTTTTAATTTATCATGGGTGTCATTGTAGAAAATTATCTTTACCTCTTTCAAAAAATGCCATTTTTTTTCTGGAGTTTTGTGGATATGGGTTTATTTTTATAATGGAAAATACCTTGTGTTCTTAGGTTGAAGATAACATATGTGGCCTAATTTTCCAGCAAATTAGATTTAAACAGTGGTAATTTTCCAACTGATATTTAGGTTTGACGTAAAGATAGCAGCGGCGGTAGCTGAGGAGACAAACTTGCCTTTTGTCACAGCAGAAAATAAGTTTGAGGCTTTGGTTTGTTGCTAAAACTAATTTTATTTTTCTTCTCCTATATTTGTTGCTGTTACTTTGATTTAACTAGCTTGTTTCCTTAATCTTGCATCATATGCAGTAAAATAGTGCCTTGTAAATATTCTCCTTTTACACAGGCTGCCCATGATGCTTTTGTTGAAACTAGTGGAGCCCTCAACACAATTGCTGCTTCTTTAATGAAGATTGCAAATGATATACGGTTATTGGGAAGGTTTGTAGTTATACGTCACTCACTAAAATTGATTCTTTTTTTATTTGTTTATTTCTTTTTATGGATTTTCAAATTATCCTATTATAGTGGTCCACGTTGCGGCCTTGGTGAACTCATTCTTCCTGAAAATGAACCAGGCAGCAGTATTATGCCTGTAAGATCCATCATGCCTTGTCTGCATACATTTGCTATGGAAACAAGCTAATTTCTTGTTATAAGTTCATTCTTCTAATTGTCTTCAATTAAGATTAGAGTTTAACACTCAACCTTATTCTGTTTCAGGGGAAGGTTAACCCTACCCAATGTGAGGCTCTGACGATGGTCTGTGCACAGGTAGACATTAATTCACTTTGTTTAATTCAAATACAGATGATATGATCAATTGAGTTCTAATTAGCAGTAGTTTGCAGGATGGTTAAAGACTATCTATTACTTGTATTAAAGTCATGCATTATCTTACATTTTGAGTCTGATTGACGATTTATTATCTTGCAGGTCATGGGAAACCATGTAGCCATCACAGTGGGCGGATCAAATGGTCATTTTGAACTTAATGTATTCAAGCCAATGATTGCTAGTTCTCTGCTGCATGTATGTTTGATATTCATTATCTTGTGCTAATTCTAAGTTATTTATGCAAATTTGGAACTTGATATGGTTAGCTGATACCTTGAAGTACATTATGATTTATGATATATTTTGAGGTGCAATGCTTCCTTGAATTCTTGTTTTCATATGATGGTGCTGCAAGATATATGTTGGGATGTGCATTAGCAGTATACTGGGTGGATTTCATGTTTTTGATCCCTTAATGTATTCATATGGTATGGAGTAAAATATCCTACTATTTAAATGACTCGATGCACTTATATAAATTTTTATTTTTATTTCTTATCTGATAGTCACTGAGATTGCTGGGAGATTCATCTGCTTCCTTTGAAAAGAATTGCGTTAGAGGTATTCAAGCTAATAGGGAAAGAATTTCAAAATTATTGCATGAGGTAAGTCAATGATTTATGCAAAATAAATTTTATGTGATGCTCTATCTTAGATCCCAAAGCTAATTTAAAGTTTTGTTGTTTGACTTTTTAAATTACCTTGCAGTCTCTTATGCTCGTTACCTCCTTGAACCCAGTAAGTGTCCTCTTATCTGTTCATGTCACACCCTAAGTTTCTCATACTTTTGATAATAACTTAATGCTTCTGTTTCAGAAAATTGGTTATGACAACGCAGCAGCAGTTGCCAAGACAGCCCACAAAGAGGGGACTACTCTTAAGGTGATGGTTCATTTTTTATCCTGCGGTTCTGTTTGTCTTGTGTACTTTGAAAGTCTCGTGATGTATACGGAGAGCAGATGTACTGGCATATATTAATTCTGAACAAATTAATTTTACTCTTCAAGTATATATTCTGCTAGCATCCTTGCAGAACCATTCAATCCGGTTATTTGCTTGAGCCATCAGTAATGGAAAAAGATGTTTTATGTGGTGGAATTGATGCTATTTAGTGATTTCTGTGAGATGTTCTTTTCTGCTCAATAATTGTTGGCTGATTTATTGAAATTAACAAAAATTAATTATACAGGAAGCTGCATTGAAGCTTGGCGTGCTGACCTGTGAAGAATTCGACACTCTAGTGGTGCCTGAAAAAATGCTGGGCCCAACTGATTGACTAGCACATAAAGTTTGAGTCCTAGGGATAATCCCTTGTTTGAACATGAGCTACCTTGAAGTATTATTTTTGAACCATATCCTTTGATTGGATTGAGAAATGAGGATCCAATGCGATAATTTTGACTTCCAAAATTGATATTCTTGAGGGAAGAGTCCCTCCAAATTTGTAACAAGACAACGCATTACAGAAATTCACTGAACCCAAATAAAAAGAGAGTTTTATAGTATGGCCCGGCATTATTTTGTATTTCTTCTAGCAATTACTGGATTCTGATGTTTGAGTTATTATGTCGTTACTTAGTTTTATCATGCTTAGGCGAGGGTAGTGTATTTTGTATTGCATGAAATGGAGGAGTGTGTTGAATTATAACATTTTTTGGTGGCTTAAATTAAATGTGCACATTGGCTCAGAATCCTCCCATTTTCTTTCCTCTTATTCTGCTATTCTTGTTCTTATAACTTTCCTTAAGAAATCTCAATAATGTAAATTATGTGCATCTGGTTGCTGTTTGAATTGGCTATTTTGTTGGATTGGGAACACATAGCTAACGCATCATTGGCTAGTGCTCCAGTTAAAAGCTGTTTTGAGGCGGAAGATTAATAAATAGTAATATTTGCTGGTACTCCGGTTAGTTACCGACTTACTGCTGCTTTTGTGTTTTCCATCTAGTTTGAGAAACTTGCTGCTGTCAAAGCTGAGTTACTAATAAATTGATCTCATTTATTGTTTCACTCTTATATTAATCAAACTTCATTGATAAGAAAAGACAACCTTAAAAGCACTTATAATGCATTTAGATATGAACAAAATATAACAATATATATAGAGAGAGAGAGCATAGCAATTTCTGCTGTGTAATTTTTCACTCCTAATATTTGGTCGCTTATCAAGTAATAACCTTGCAATTGGAGGCCTTTAGGTCCCATATAGCAGGAAGGAGAAATTTGGTGGCATTAGTCCCATATACGTTAAAACTTGCCTTACTAGTTTTATCCACCAACAAATGACCTGGATACCCCGGATAAGCACCGGCACCGAAAATCCCCGAACATGCGGTGGCTGCCTCCAGAGGAGCCAAGACATTCCCTTGAAAATACCCTGTCTTGTAAGGGTTAGTCACAGCTCCGACCAGAATGGTGGCAATATTCATGAGCATGCCATCAACATCAACACCATTAGGAGGCACAAGGGGTTGCCCTGGGGATGGGGGACCATATGCTGGAACAGCATAAGGCCATGCACATAGACCAGGGCACTGTGCCAAAGGGTCTCCTACATGTCCATACACAAGTCTTGTCTTTTTAGAGACCAAGATGCTATCATGGAAGCCGCACGATCCCATGCAAAATCGCTCCACAATCACATCTTTTGAAGTTAGAACCAAATATATGGCATTGGAATCAAACGGTAATATCTTGTTTGCTATCTTATTGTTGATGATGGTAGCTATTTGGGAACGCTTGAGGCTCTTCCCCAATGAGTATATGTCCCCTACTTGTTTGACAAGTCGTACAGTGCTGGGAACTGAATTCCCTGCCTTGTCTTTGTATGATTGAATTCTACTCCACCATGCTGCAACGCTGGGCTGAGGCTCTTGAGCCTTGGATGGGTTAAAGGAAGCAAAGAAATCAGTTATGGAGGCTCTGTTTTCTCGAGAGAAGTCTCCGTACCATATGAGATAAGTATTGATGCTTCTTGGTCCCGTGAGGAGGGCACCTCCATGGTACTTGAATATACCAGTAGGAGGCTGCTCTTCTCTTAGGCCTTGGCTAATTGCAATTGACCATGGAATTTGGGCTAATGCAAAGAAGAGGGGAAATAACATGTTTCTTAACCTGGTCGCCATTCTCAGACTAAGAAATCTTTGTGTGTGATTGGTCTTAAGATTTAGAGGTTCCCTTTTATAGACATCACATAGATCAACCTTGATTCAGATAGATGAAAGTTGTTATTACTAGCTTGCATTATTGGTAATTCACTAATTGATAAGTTTCTTGATGTGACTTTATTCTTTCGGCAATCTGTACCAGGACCTTCACTATCGTGGACAAGTCAATATAATTCGGCAATTAAAGGAATAATACCAAATCCTAGGTGGAAGAATAGTTACAAAAGGACATTTTCATGTACCTAAATAAATGAATCATCATTTCCTAACAGTGAGTTGGTTGCTTATGCCCTTTGGCTCTCGCAGTTCAATGATTTGTACGTAATGTTGAGTATGCCTTTTAGTTTTGTTTATGGTCAACCATTATTTATTTGTGGAGTCTACTCAAGTTAATCTTTGGTTTAATAGTGGGATATATACTTCAGAATCCCTTTTACCCCCTAAAGTTACTCGATTTTAGAGCAAATGTGATTATATATAGCTAGGAGTACCCACAGCTATATCAAACAAGCACTAATTAATTGGATAAAATTTTAGCACTTTGAGAGATTCTACTTTGATTTTATTTCATAGTAAAACCTGCTTTAATTTCTACCATATCTGCATGAAAACAAAAATCCGAATGAGATTAAATTTTGTATGTCTTTCTCTTGTCTCTTTTACTCTATTTATTTTTCAGTCTATCCTTGACCTAGTAATAGCAGATCGTATGTCAAATTCTCTTTTCTTTAATCGAGTTTCATTGATTCAACTTTCAAGCTTATTATACCACAAGTTTTTTTTTTTTTTTTTTAGACAAGGTTTTCGCAACGAGTTATGGTGTATGTAAGGGAGTTTTAGCCAGGTACCGTACAATCTAGCAGAAGCAAAAATTGAACATCTAAAAAGTTGTGTGACAATATTATTTCTGCCCAAACGTCTGCTTTCATCTTTGGAATGGATAGTGTCCAAGCTTCTCTTAACCCTTTCTTTGTTTCCTTGGCTGAGATTTGCCGCCTTCCTTTGACCATGGAAACCAATCATCTACAAGAGGCTAAGCTTTACGTCCATCATTTTCATGCCAATATTTTGGCGCAAGACGCGTATCAAACATCACAGACTCCATCACATACACGTTTAGATAGCTATATAAAGTTCAAGATTGTCTAGTGAAACAGTACCAATTTACGTACAATCACGTTTCTTCCACGTACCATGAAATTAGGTTAAATAATGTTATCACATTGTTTTATATATATTTTGCACATATAAACTATTTTATTGGCTCAAAGATAACTTCAAAATCTCAATCCTAACTTTGTAGCTCAAGTGTCTCCATCCACGCTTGCAGCTTTGAGTGGATACTTGAAATGAAAGTTCACCCACCGCGGATGCATTGGCCCTTTTCCAGCTGATTTGGATTGGTCGACATCAGATTATCTTTAAACATTTTGTTGTAAATGAAGATGAGAATACATTCCCTCCAATAATTCAACACATTTGGTAGCATTTTCATATACATACCATAGCGGCTTAGATTCCCTTCCACTGTATACACCTCTTCAAACACACTACTAACTTAATTCTTGAGTTGTAACATACATGTAAGCAAAGATTAGGTTTAGACTTTTTTTTTTTTTTTTTTTTAATAATTGCCAAGTAATGTTTGAGACTTTGAGCCAACTTGTAGGTATCTGTCTCTTCATTTCAGTTTAAGGCATATACATGAATGTAACATATATGATTAGCACAATACATAATGATACTTTCAGAGTGTGGGAAGAGGCTCTTGCTATGCTGCAGCTTGCTTTGATAGCAAAGCGCTCTTCGGTTTCTTCTGTAGGCTATAGTTTTCTTGTTTCTTACCTCTTAAACCAAAAAAAAAATGAATGTGTTTGTTGTGTGTGTGTGGACGTGAATAACCTTTCTTGGGGTATTTGATTTATAATTGAGCCCAATGATAGTCATGCGGCTATAATTCTCTATTCCTTTTGTGTTTAATTATCCGATTCAACGGTAATAATACGTTCTTGTTTAATGGTTGATAATTATTAGTCCGGTCACCAAAGGAAAACCCCTAAATACTTTCCACAATAAATACATCTATAATTCAATGAAAATCCACAATTTTCCGAGTCTTGGAGAAAACTACCGCTATCAGATTTGGGCTATAACTTATGGTCCAAAAAATGTCATAACACATCTGAGGCTGGGCTCTAGCCCATATTGGAGCCCAAAACTAAGCCTTTCAAGAAAAGCCTGCAATGGTCACCGTCAAGAATTTTATCCACATGGATTCAATGAAGTGGATCATATTTGATAAAGAACAAATGCGATGCTAATGGCCTAAATTCTTTTTCTCGAAGTGGTTATCATATTTTTTTTTTTTTAGGTTTCTTAGATACTTTTATTATTTATGTAGTATGTCATACTACATAGAAATAGCTAATAAATAAATGACATGTGTACAAATTAACTGTTTTTAAGTTTGTTTAAAAAATTAAATAAATTATATTTTATATATAATAAAATATGAAAATTATGTATGCTTACCACGTCAGTGTAGTATGACATACTTACGTAGTATCATAGAATCTCTGTATTTTTTTTATGAAGATTTGTGGTCGAGTTTTTATATGTCTTGGTTATTAATGTTTTTAACGGGTTTCAACTCTTAATATTACCTTAAGATTGAATTTAATTTACCAACTAATCCATACTTAATCCAATATCATAATCCAATACTTGCTTTAGTTTAAGCCACTATTACAAAAATAATATTGATTTTCATTTGTATTTATAAAATTTTATCTATTTTTAAAAATAAAGGTGAAATATGAAAACTTGAAGAGTTTTTAAAATATTAATGACTCTCTGCCATTTGATTAATGGATAACTCCCACACACATGGTGTGGCGGTGCCGTGCAGTGAAAGCTTCTTGGTTTCCTTTCAACTCAGAGTTTGAACAGACGACCAACTTCTCCCTCTCCCAAAGGCCAATGAACTTGAGTGGTATTTGCATTAATTACACAAGTTCCCTCCAAATCCAGCAGCGGGCACTTTCACCAAATTAATGTACTTTGCAAACTTATTTCCCTAACTAATGTAGTCAGAAACAATTTTACCTAAATAATGTAGTCTAAAAAAAATTCAAAATTTAAAAAAAAAAACGCATGCGTCAGAGGCGGGTCCCACAGACGCGCCGTGGGCCCGCCGGCGCATTCTCAAGGGACGCGCCGTGGGGCCCACGGCGCGTCCGGTCTTGTCCTCATTCGCACAGTTAGAGCATGTTAGAGCATGGCTTGTGGGGACACGCCGTGGGCCCCACGGCGCGTCCCATTTTGTCCCCAACCCTCGTGGGCCCCACGGCGCGTCCCATTTTATCTCTGAACCTCATTGGCTGGTGGCGTGTCCGAATTCTATAAATTCCTCCCCTCCCCTCCGAGCAGTCTTCACACAACAGCGAAAATCGCTTCACAAACCTCTGAAAATCAACGAGCAGTCTTCACACAAGAGGAGCGAAAATACTCCAAGCAGTCTTCACATAAGGTAAGTTTAAATTTTAATTTCTACTTAATATTAATAAGTATTCTTATTTATCTTAAATTTTAATGATTTTAATAATTATTTTTATTTAAGTGATTTTTAATCTTTAATTTGATAATATTTAGTAGTTTATTTTTTTATTGTAATATTTAGTAGTTTATTTATATACTAATTGTATATGATAATATTTAAGTTATTTTTTATCTTTAGTTTGATAATATTTAGTAGTTTATTTTTTTTACTGTAATATTACGATAAATAAATGTTTTCATAAAATTAATATTTAGCTTAATATTTAGTAGTTTATGATTATTGTATATTTAGTATTTTATGAAATATAATATATTTGATTTTTAATTTAGGAGAAAAATGCTGATATTTATTTATTACAATAGTCGAGTATATAATATTTGTATTTAGTTTAATATTGTTATGATTATTGTATATTATTATTATACTGAAATATGATATATTTCATTTTAAATTTAGGAGAAAAATGCTGATATTCGTTTATTACAATGGTCGAGTATATAATGGAGAACAAGGAGTCACGTATGAAAGTGCGAATCCTGTATGCATGATGTTGAAACATAAACTTAGACTACAAAGTCTTAAAGAGGTGATCCAACGAAAATTACGTCTTGAGCCCAATAAAGTGATCAAGAACATCAAATATAGATTTCCTATGTCAGCTAACCCCTTATATTATGGTGTCCTTGATCTTGTGGCTGATGAAGATGTAATGTGCATGTATGAGAGTCACTCACAGCATGCCAATCTTGGAGCAATGGAGGTTTTTGTGGAAACTGAAACCACAGAGCATGATGATAGTGATTTTCAGATCGTTGATGATTGTGGGCCAAGTTCTATACCTTATTCAGTTCAGATGCATAGTCAAACAGAATTAGAGAATGACCGCTGTTATCGGCCACATGTTGACTCATCTGCGTTTCAGTATGGTATGCCTAGTTCGAGTCAAACTTTTCAGCCACTGGAGAGACATGACTATGATTGTTATGACCAGTGGTTCAATTCAGATATTGGACAAGGGAGAGACATCGAAGAACAGGAAACAAGACATGAAGAGGAATCGTTGCTTAATGGTGCTAATTCTCCCATCGATCCGCTAGTTACGTTGAGTGATGATGAAGATTACATTCCAGATGAAGATGATGCATCTAGTGATGAAGAATATCAACATAGTTTGGATCTGAATGTACAACCATTGGGCGTTGAATCCGATTGTCCCAGGCCGGAAATGGTGCAGCCGTTGCAGTATTGTGAACCTGTCCCAGTTTATTCAGCAGTTAACTGGGATGCAATGCGAATAACTGATAACACTGGGATTTCAGATGAACATGTAGCGTGGGAGAGAGGTAGAGAGTTGTCAATTGGGCAACAATTTTCTACAAAAAATGACGTTCAGCTTGCTGTGAAGGAATACTCACTGCAAATGCATCAGTCATTCACTGTGATCGAGTCAAATCCGACTATGTGGAATGTTATTTGTCCAAATAAGGCTACTGGTTGTAATTGGAGACTTCGAGCCTGCCAAAGAAGTCACAGCAAAGTATGGGAGATTAGAAAGTATAACGGTCCGCATACTTGCACAAATCCCTTGATAACGCAAGATCACAAGAAGTTAGATATTAATGTGATAGCGTCAAGCATTTATGGAATGGTTGAAGAGAGTCCTGATGTATCAATTAAGTTGATACAGGAGCGAATATCGGCAGAATTTTCCTATCGAGCATCGTACAGAAAAGCATGGTTAGCAAAACAGAAATGCATTGAAAAGTTGTTCGGTAGTTGGAATGAAAGCTATAATCTATTGCCTAGATGGATGGCAGCAATGCGAGCGACAAATCCTGGAACTGTTGTAGAATGGTTCTTGGATAATAATCACATCAGTAGTCAATCAAATGTCCAGGAAAAGATGTTTCGTCGTGTCTTTTGGACATTCAAAGCATGTGTTGATGCATTCACTTTTTGCAAGCCTGTGATTCAAGTGGATGGGACTTTCTTGAGTGGCAAATATCGGGGAACGTTGCTGATTGCTTCTACACAGGATGGCGATAGGTCACCATTGCCTCTTGCATTTGCTATTGTCGAAGGTGAAGTTAAAGATGCATGGGCGTGGTTTTTGACTTTAGTTCGTCGTCACGTTGTTCGAGATCGTCAAAATTTGGCAATAATTTCTGATCGCCATGTAAGTATATTGTCTTCAATTGCAGATGCTAGTGTAGGTTGGAGTCCACCACTCGCGTACAATTTCTTTTGCTTGCGTCATGTCGTTAGCAATTGGAATACACACTTCAAGAATAAAGCCTTGAAAACAAAAATATACGCAGCAGGTATGTTAAATTTTGTTGTTTTCATAGTTGTATATTTGGTTTAAATTAACTATTTCTTAATATTCAAATGTTTTTGACTCAATTTGACAGGCAGCCAATTTGAATCCCTTAAATTTAAAGAGTTTATGATGGATATACAAAGTCGATGCGAAGACAATCGTGCATGGAAGTATGTACGCGATCTTGATGAAGCAAAATGGACTTTGCAAGGAGATACTGAGGGGAGACGTTATGGCATGATGACTACCAATTTGGCTGAGAATATTAATGGCACATTGAAGGGTGTTCGCAACATGCCTATTACTGCCCTGGTTAGAGCAACATATTACAAGTTAAATGCTATTTTCACTAAAAAAAGGGATGAAGCTGGTAATATGAGAGCTAGTGGACAACAATGGACCGAGTATGTCGTGGATAAGATGCGTGACAATTCACGAGAGGCGTCATCACACAAGCCTCGTTTGTTCAACAGGGACACCGGTTTATTCGAGGTTGAGGAGAGGTATAATATGAGAACCAGGACGGCTGGACGCACGTTTGTTGTCAACCTAAATGAAAGAAGGTGTAGTTGCGGTAAATTTAAAGCACTTCATTTCCCATGTTCACATGCAATATCTGCATGTGCTTCAGCTTCCCTCAATGAATGGTCTTATGTGGATCCGGTATACTCTATTCAAAATTTAATGAATGCGTATCGTGGACAGTTTATGCCTATTGGTGGACAGGAATATTGGCCCGAGATCCAGGGGATACATATTAGCCCCAACCCCGCGATGCTGAGGAAGAAAGGTCGTCCTGTTACGAATCGCATTCGAAATGAGATGGATTGGCGGGATCCAAGCAGAACCCGGACAATAATAAAATGCAGTATCTGTCGCACGGAAGGGCATAATAGGCGAAACTGTCCACTTAGAAGAATGCCTGATCCATGAATAAATAACTTACTTGTAGAATTTGAAATGTTTATGTTGAGTTTGTTATTGTTTTGATTATTAATAATAAAGAGTCTGGATATGTGGCATATTGTTCAATTATATCTTGTTTAAGTTTCAAACGTTTAAATAATGATATAACGTATGAACTCAAATATAATAATAATCAACATCTCTAATAATAGACATATCATGTGTACAATAACAATCTAACACTAACGTCTATGTCGAAACAAATGTCCGCCTGTCCCACATCTGGGAGGTCTACTGACACGTCGTGGCAGTTCTTCTTCAGCAGGTTGGGTGGCTGGTGGTGACAGTTCTTCCTCAGCAGGCTGGGTGGCTGAAGGTGTCATGTAATCATACATATCCCCTGATGAAAATAGTCTAGTCCCAGTCATCGCTGGATCATAGGGATGACGTGCTGTCAGAGGAGTCATCGTCAAATCGGTCCAATTTCCCGTATACTCTGTCTGTGAAGAGGGGTCGTGGTATGTATCAATCGCTGATGAGGGAACACGAGGATCAACGTCAAAAAAATTGTATACAGGAGATTGTACCGCATGTGGTGTCATATCAAAGTACCCCTGGTTCTCTGTAACTTGTACTGGATCGGGCCTATACGGCACGTCGACCGATGAACCAGCCACATCAACGCGATGATCAGAGTGAGACGAACTCTGAGATCTATCACTGGAACGATGTCGGGACCTAGTGGCGGGTGAGGCAGGATGGCGTCGTGATGATGTAGCATGTGCCTCCGAAGACATGGCTGCACTCCCTGCTGAGTTCGTCGCCTCAGGAGCCATATGGGGTTGGGGTTGCATCACCGGTGGGAACATCCCAAACTCTACAAACACCCCGGTGAGCCTCGAAACAAATGCCTCATATCTCTCAGGTGTCAAACCCTGCTGAGGAACCGTTCCCCAACCCTGCTGAGGCACCCCCTGCTGATGAACACCCTGCTGACTCCCCCAACCATGCTGAGGCACCCCCTGCTGAGGAACACCCTGCTGACTCCCCCAACCATGCTGAGGCACCCCCTGCTGAGGAACACCCTGCTGACTTCCCCAACCCTGCCGACTACTACCACCCTCATGAGATTGAGGATGAGTAGGAACCTGCACCGTAATAAATTATGGCTCATAATTTCATGACAAAAAAATGTACTAACTTAAAACAAATTCAAAAACAAACATAATAACTGTAACGTTTTTACCTGTCCACTAGCTATGGCATTTTCAGGCCTCATCCATCGACGCGTTATGCGTGAGTACCATGCAATGTAATCCGGGTCTACTCCAAACGGCTCGTCTAACTTAACTACATATTGACGTCGATCATCCCACAAAAGGTTGTGAGCCATATGATGCACCGTCCATAATGTAGCCTGCTTTCCCCTCATGTTGACATTGTGTAGTTCTGTATCATAAAACGTAATATCTCGGGGAATGTGTTGTCTGCACCCAAATTGGCGTAGAACTCGATCTGGATTGTGGTGCTCTACAATGTGATAACATATTAATGGCACCTTAGCAGCCCAAATTTCATGCCCCCTAACACAATAGTTCGGGAGTCGTGCCATCAGTGCCCTGGTATATGGCTGCCACACAATCTGTTTACATGCAACATTAATAATATGAAACATATTTCTTACAACAAATTCAAGTAATAAATGACATACATTAATTACTAGTAACAAGAATTCTTACATCATCACTTTCAAGTAGATCAAATGCCCGTCGATACCCTTTTTGGTCCGCGCCGTAAATAATATTGGTCCAATCTAGAGGAGTTTTCCATCTAACATGTTTCAAATATTACACTATAATTAATTACGTTTATTACATTAAACAAATAATATACTATTAATTATGTCTATTATACTATAAAAATAATGTCATTCTAATATGAATCATATAATCTAATTGACAACTCTTTATATTAATGTACTATAATTTTAAATAAATTATCAGAATATAAAATAGTTTAATTAAAAATAACTTCAAATTTAATTTACTTACCTAATCGCAAGTGGCCCAGTTAGATCACGCTCTTCTCGCCTCGGAGCTATATACGGGAATCTCTCCCATGCCCAACACTGGAGCAAAAAACAGCATCCTGCAAAGTTATCAGCTTCCTCAAGAGAAGTCATGCAAAGACTTCTATACAGATAGGCAAGACAAGCTGATCCCCAGCTGAATCTCCCAGCCTCATCCCAATTTTCTAACAACTTTAAATACATAACATGTACACAATTGCCACTACGATCAGGCATCAGCCACATGCCAATTAAACGCAATATATGTGCTCTTGCAAATTGTTGTACTACATCATCTGCAGCATCATTTGGGCATCGACTAAATGTTCGCGAAAGCCAGCTCAGTTTCAGTCTTCCTCCAGCTAAGGCAGAATCAGGTGGAGTTACGCCAAGCAATTCCCGACAAAGATCACTCCATGTGTAACCAGTATACTCGGATACTGCTTCCCCATCAACAGGAAGACCAAGTAACACCTCTACATCTTGCAATGTGATAGTACACTCACCGCAAGGCATATGAAATGTATGTGTTTCGGGCCTCCATCGTTCAACTAATGCAGAAATTAACTGGACATCAATATGAGCAGGTTCTATTTCTGCGACCCCACCAAAACCTGCCCTTCTCACGTATTCCATAACTCGATCATTAGGTCTACGTATATTACTATGAGATCGAGGACGTAACTCTATATCAACCTGTATAAAAATTACAATAATTTATAACAAATTTATAATAATATAAAAAATTCTACAAATTTAAAATACTCTAACAAAAATATTTATAAATTACTTACTCCAGTATTCCATATTTTTGTTGATATGTGATTATTTTGTTCAGTCAACAGAGTAGGATCTTGTGGTCCTGGTACTATAACTTCATCCGCCATAATGTACACCAAAAAAATTAAAAAAAACTTCTAGTACAATGGATACAAAATTATAGCTCAACAAGAGGAACAACAAGCAGCAAAGAAGCAAAGCAATGAAGTTAAAAAGAGAAGCAAAAAAATTAAAATGACAAGCAATGAACCAGAGAAGATGAGAAGCAGAGAAGTTGAGAAGTTGAGAAGTGGAGAAGTGAATGAGGAATTCGGAGGGGAAGGGCGGAGGAAGAAGAGAGAAAGGGCCAAAAAGCTTGCCACGTGTCACGTCCCCGTTCGGCCTTCAATGGGCTGGCTGGGGAGCTGACACGTGGCATCCGTTCAACGGTCAGCTCTGCGGTGACCAGTGGGAGAACGACAAGATCGGACGTGCCGTGGGCCCCACGGCGCGTCCATTGAGAATGCGCCGGCGGGCCCACGGCGCGTCTGTGGGACCCGCCTCTGACGCGTGTGTTTTTTTTTTTTAATTTTAAATTTTTTTTAGACTACATTATTTAGGTAAAATTGTTTCTGACTACATTAGTTAGGGAAATAAGTTTGCAAAGTACATTAATTTGGTGAAAGTGCCCCAGCAGCGGCATCGAGAGACTCATCCAACTCATGTCCATAATAGAGATAGGAAATTATATAACATAAATAAACAAACAAGCGTTGTGGCGGTATCGACACTGTCGCTAGTAACAGAGAGGTGCGATGGATTTATTGCCAAACTTCCACAAGCAATATGATGAAACATAATCTTGATAGCAGCAGCTTGGCATGGGTTTTTTTTGTAGGTTTATAGGCATTGCCACTAATCTTAAAGTTAAGTTTATTGTTATAAAAAAATGGACTTAATTTTTGATGGAAATAAGGTATTTTGTAGCTCATTTGTGAAACAGACTCACAATGAGCTATTAATTTAATAAATTCTACTGATATTAAATACCATAGTTTTGGGGTATCATTAATAATTGGGTTAATTACAATTTTGGTCCCCTATTTTAATCATTTGAACATTTTGGTCATCTTTCTTTAAAAATGAACTATTAAGTCCTTCTATATTCATAAAATGTACAAGTTTAGTCCATTTATCTTTAAGTCAAAAGTTTTAAGTTTATTTCAAGGTGTAAAATTCTCTGATTCATAATTCCACCGTTCATATTGAAGGGCTACATCTTGTGAACCTCTTCACTAAATTTGAGCTCGATCTAATGGTGAAACTCAGTCCAAAATATCAAAACTATAAGTTTCCATTTAACCAAAAATTTAGACTTATTCACCGTTAGATCGAGCTGAAATTTAATGGAAAGATTCACAAGACGTAGCTCTTCAATCTGAACGGTGAGATTATGAATCAGATAACTTTACACCTTGAAATAAACCTAAGAATTTTGACTTAATGATAAATTGACTAAACTTGTACATTTTATGAATATAGAGGGACTCAATAGTTCATTTTTAAAGAAAGAGGACCAAAACATTCAAGTGGTTAAAATAGGAGGACTAAAATTGCAATTAAGCCTTAATAATATTCGAAACATTCTTAAGATATATTAATTGGTCTTTGTGTCTCATGTATTGAGGGAGGTAAACCAAATAGTATATTTTATGGCTAAATTAGGAGCAAGAGGGCATGAAGGCTAAGAAGTCTATGAGAACTCACCTGGAGACATCTCTTTGACACTTTTAGCAGATGAATTAGGTGTAGCTTTTCCTAAATTGTAGTATTTTTGTTTTTTCTCTTTTGTAACCAAAGAAAATAAAGTGTTGTGGCATAACTTATGTGAAGAGTTAGAATCTTGTTTTTAATTAAAAGTTTTGTTTGGTAAATAACTTTTTTTAAAGAAATTTTTTTAGTGATTAGGAATTAGTTGAGTAGCATTTTTTTTTAATTTAATTGGACATTCAATGTAATCTTTCGGGCGAGTCTATGTTTATCTCTTTCGTGGGATTTCATATATATTTTTAGGTGTCATGTATAATAGTATTAAAATAATCTATTTTTCCTACTATTCTCACAGATTAAAAAAAAAAAAAAAACACATTGTAGCAGCTCTTATTATTTGCTTGAAGGTTGAATTCAAATTCTTCTTATAACTATTTAGTCAGGTTAAACCTACTTGAAAGAGTATAAATCTCGTGTTCACTAGTTTATAAAGTATCAACCATAAGATATATATTTTTGCTACAATACATAGAAGTCCAACCGTTGACTAAGAAATAGAACAAAAAGATGACGAGCGTCAACTTTAAAAAACATAAATAGTAATGGTGTACAAATTAGGATTTTGATTCATATAAAAAAAATAATATTTAGTTCAATAGTATATTTATCATTTGAAAATATTAAAAAGCTAAAATTTATTAAAAAATGTATTTAATATATATTTTTTGAATGCAATAATTATTTCATTATCACGGGACATCATAAAAAATAAGAAAAAAGATACAATTGATTAAGGAGATTTTTTAGATACTTTTAGTATTTATATAGTATGTCATACTACATAGAAATAACCAATGAATAAATGACATGTATACAAGTTAACTATTTTTAAGTTTGTTTAAAAAATTAAATAAATTATATTTTATATCTAATAAAATATGAAAATTATGTATGATTGTCACGTCAGTGTAATATGACATACACATATAGTATCATAGAATCTCCGATTGATTAATTATTTCTCAAGCAACAGTATTCTTAATTTATTTTTTTGAACGACTATGATATTTTCGGATTTATTTTTGTGCATTAAAACTATTTTTTTTATTGGGTGCATTGAAACTATTTTTAAGATGCATCCATACATCAATTTGATTTATTTAAAAAAAAAATCCCAAATTACTTAGTCCAAAATCCAACGTGAATCGACTTGGATGGATATATTCTCACATTATTTTTATACTTATTTAGTCAAAGAATTCATATCAATAAATATTATAGATTTGACAAATTTAGTATTTTTTTTAATTACACATCTCAACAAATGTAAAAATTGTACATGTAACGACATAATAGTATCATTTTGAAATGGAAGATGTGACGTCAGAATGACCATCATCCAAATACATCGAACATGGGCCAACATTCTGAAATGGAAGAATGAGGCGATGCATTTTCTTTCCCAACCTCCACTGGATGCTTTGAATATCAACTTGAGTACGTCTTTTCCTTGTTTTAATTATTATTTTTTATTATATGTTTAACTTTAATCACCTCATATTTTTCAAACTCTAAACTAATTAAATTCTCTTTGATTAGAAATTTATATTCCTACTACAAATTTAAATCAATCAATAATGTTGACAATAATTGAATTAATAGTACTAAAAAAATAGAATTAATAATAAATGAGATTACTAAATTTTGTGTTTAAATTTAAAATCATATCAAAATAAAAAAAAGAAAATAGATAACGGTTGAAAAAATACAATAAAAGGGTTATAATAAACAAGAATGAGGTGGTTTAGATTGTTGGGTGGATTCAGTGGATTGTAATCTGAATTAATTATGTAAAATTTCATATCCAGTGTGGCCTGTGGGGCGCATGAAAAGGTAAGTGGGTAGGCCCAAACTTCCTTTGTTGGAGAGACAATGGACCAACCAAATATTAAATCTCCTTATTGTAATGTAGTTTCCTAAAATTAGATTTGGTCCATTCTTTAACATTCAATGAATTTTATTTTATTTTTTTATAAATACCAAGGAACTGAAAATATTCTGTGACCTGCGTCCGAAAAAGAAGAGAAACAAGCAAGAATAATGGGCGCAGGGAAGACGCACGCGCGACTCATGTTTGAATTAGCTGAGTCCGAGTTGGCTTCTTGTCCGTGATGCTTTTGCTCGCTCCAACTCTGCACTTTACTCATCCTTCTTCTTCTGCTCTTGTTCATCAAACATGTCTCCGCCAACCAAAATGGGCGGCTCGGCTCTCATCACTCAAATCCAGCTCTGCAATTGATCTCTCTCTCCATTTCTTTGGCTTGGTAATCATAATTTTCTCGCCGCTATTGCTACTTTTTTCATTTCATACAATTTGTTCTTAGGATCTGTTTATAAGTGATTGCGGGAATTTTTCTCCCGTCTTTATAGTTAGCCTCATTTGTAAGAGAATCATTTGTCGGCTGCAATATTTGTCTTTGGAGGTTTGCCTCCACCGTTATAATATAGAGTGATATTTTAGTTCTTGTACTCGTAGTAGTGGCAAATTATGTGATTTGGTCGTTTTCTGGATAATATCGTTGGTTGACAAATTCAATACTTGAAACTGAAGGCATACAGATTTTGAAAGATAAAATTGATTTGGTCTCTGAACGAATATTTGGATATCTTGTGCTGATTGATGGGTTTCCTCTAATTTCAACCTATCATCTTTAAGTATAAATTACCTGTTAGTGGTTTGTTCAGGATCTTCTCTCTCTCTTTTGGTCTTGTTTATTAACTTACTTAAGATATACTTTTATGATGATTTCCTGTTGTAACCCTTCCCATTATATTGCCAGATTTATTGATACAATTGTTAGATGATGGATTCCTGCGATTGCATTGACACACAATGGCCCCCGGATGAACTTCTTGTGAAATACCAGTATATCTCGGATGTGATGATTGCTCTTGCATATTTCTCAATTCCTGTGGAACTAATTTATTTTGTTCAGAAGTCTGCATTCTTCCCATATAGATGGGTGCTTATGCAGTTTGGTGCTTTTATTGTTCTTTGCGGACTAACCCACTTCATAAACTTGTGGACATTCTCCATGCACTCTAAAACTGTTGCTGTGGTGATGACAATTGCCAAAGTGTCATGTGCTATTGTATCATGTGCAACTGCACTAATGCTCGTCCACATTATTCCTGATCTGTTGAGTGTCAAAACTCGTGAACTGTTTCTTAAGAACAGAGCTGAAGAGCTTGACAGGGAGATGGGACTTATTCTTACCCAAGAAGAAACTGGAAGGCATGTTAGGATGTTGACTCATGAAATTAGGAGCACTCTGGATAGGCATACCATTCTCAAGACTACACTTGTTGAGCTGGGTAGGACTTTAGGCCTGGAGGAATGTGCATTGTGGATGCCATCAAGAAGTGGTGTCAATCTGCAACTTTCCCATACTTTAAGCTACCATGTACAAGTTGGGTCTACTGTGCCAACAAACCTACCTATTGTCAATGAAGTTTTCAATAGTCCTCGAGCAATACGAATACCACACACCTGTCCACTGGCCAGGATTAGACCTCTTGTGGGAAGATACCTGCCACCTGAAGTTGTTGCTGTGCGGGTTCCTCTTTTACATCTCTCCAATTTTCAAATTAATGATTGGCCTGATCTTTCGGCAAAAAGCTTTGCAATCATGGTTCTGATCCTCCCTACTGACAGTGCTAGAAAATGGAGAGACCATGAGTTGGAACTTGTAGATGTTGTTGCAGATCAGGTTCTTCTCAAATTTCCTCTCTCTTATCACCCGCTTTTTAATCTTGTGTTATTATTTCTTTTACTTGCATATTCTTTTCAAGTTTTCATAATCCCATATTACTTGATTGTAAGTTAGTTACTTAAACAGTCATTTTTATTGGAATTTGGTAGGGCTCTTCTGATAATCACTGTTAAGTAGTTTTGTAGCGTTGGTATAAAAGGATTAGGAACTTGGCTATCAACCACTGGCCCTTGCTTGCAATGATAACAAGCTGGGTTTATTATATGCTTATTTCTCAAAGTTAAATCTCATTTTGAGAGGGGTAAGGAAGAAGGCAAATCAAAATTGGTAAATTAGAGGAGGGATTGGGGCACGGGGAACCCTAATTTGTAGAGTGGAAAAGGTGAAATCAAACACATTATAACATCCGAGAATATCTTCTTAGACAGGACATTTAGTTAATCATTTGCTGATCTTTCTTTTGCCTAAATTAATGTAATTCATGCATATGTGACTGAACTTAAAATCTTTTATCTGCTGTTAAGTATATTTCTTCCTGTTTCAAATAACAACAAATTAACTGTATGAACTTTTTTCGTTATTCAGTTTCAAGATTCTTTGAATGACCATGTTAAATTACTTGTGTCAGGCGCTGGAATTTGCTTGTGACTTTATATTAATTCTGCTGTCGCTATTTCAAAATTTGACTAACACTCTTTGACCCCTTCATTTGTGTGTGGGGACCTCAAATGTGGGGGAGACAGGGTGTAACATAAAATTGTTATATAGAACGTTTCAAAGTGCATTGTTAGGATTATGATCTCACGTGTTTTGCTGGATAAAGTTGGTCATTCGGTTAATTGAGTTTCGTTCTAAAGATATTCTTACTTTTACTGTTTTCTGCAATTCCTCCCTTAATAATCCCTCCTTGCTCCCCCTCCTTCTCTTTCTCATCTGGCCTTTGTTCCTATTTTCTGATGTGGTCATGTGAAAGACTCAGGAAGCTATTCCTCTACATGCTGAATTTATTTTTAGTTTCTGAACAGGTAGCAGTGGCTCTTTCACATGCTGCTATTCTGGAGGAATCCATGCGAGCCCGTGATCAGCTCATGGATCAGAATGTTGCTTTAGATTTAGCTCGACGAGAGGCGGAGGTAGCAATCCATGCTCGCAATGATTTCCTTGCTGTCATGAATCATGAAATGAGGACACCAATGCATGCAATTATCGCATTGTCATCACTTCTTTTGGAGACTGAACTGACTCCAGAACAGAGGGTTATGATAGAGACTGTATTAAAGAGCAGCAACGTTTTAGCAACACTTATTAATGATGTCCTAGATCTTTCTAGACTGGAAGATGGTAGCCTTGAATTAGAAATGGGAAAATTAAACCTTCATGGGCTTCTGGGAGAGGTAATTGCCATAGATTTTCTGCTTCAATGTTTTTCGAAACTGTAGTAACTATTTTTCACCTTGAATGGAACTTACATATTGTGTTCATATCTTTCTGTCTTAAATGTAGGTGATTAATCTGATCAAGCCTATAGCATCTGTGAAGAAGTTACCTATGAATTTAGTTCTGGCTCCTGATCTACCAGTGTTTGCCATTGGTGACGAGAAACGGCTTATGCAAACTCTTCTAAATGTTGTGGGTAATGCGGTCAAATTCACTAAGGAGGGCTATGTTTCTATAAGAGCATCTGTTGCAAAACCAGAATCTTTACAGGATTGGCGACCTCCCGAGTTTTGTCCAGCATCAAGTGATGGGCATTTCTACATACGAGTACAGGTTAGGACTGAGCATCTGAATTTTTGTGCATTAATTAATTGTCTTAATTTTTGTGCATACTGAGTTCTGGTACATCTGGATTGATGTTTTAACCTGATACTAATATGATCTAATGCTTTGGATATATGGATAAGTAAGTCATATCGGACATCTATCTTAGCATCCATGCCTAGATGCCAAGGCATAAACCAGTAGATATCTGCGTATTTTGTTTTTGTTAATGTTACTGCATCCCATCTCCTCTGTAATTGACCCCAGCCTCACTGTTTGGGCAGGTTAAGGATTCCGGATGTGGCATTCTGCCGCAAGACATTCCACTTCTTTTCATCAAATTTGCTCAGTCTCGTAGTGGACCAGCTCGAACTAGCAGTGGTGCAGGGCTTGGGTTGGCCATATGTAAAAGGTAGGAATATAATGTCTGCTATCCTTCTTTAAAAGTGCTTTTAGTATGCAAAAGAGGTTGAAATAGAGTTCTCACCATTGAGTAACCTCTAGAAACATTTTATTCTAATGTTGATCACCTAGTTAGACATCATTCCTGCAGCCATCCTAAGGGGCTGCGGCTGTTTTCATTTTTATTCACATGCATTAAGTTTTTGACTCAGCGTCTTTTAATTGAATCAGATTTGTAAATCTCATGGGAGGTCACATTTGGATTGAGAGCGAGGGCCTTGATAAAGGAACAACAACTACATTTATTGTGAAACTTGGGATTTGTGGCAATCCAGATTCCTCAGGGCCCAAAGCTGTCAACAGAGGTCAAGCGTATAGTGGAAGTGGAGACCTCACTGGCTTTAAACCCTTTGCCAAAGATAATGATGAGCTAGCTTTTTCTAAAAGACGTTATCAAAGAAGTCTTTAAAACCTAAAACCCAAAATGGTACCTGTCGATCATAGTTGCCTGGACATAATTTTACTTTCATTCTGCAAATGAGATTGTATAATTTGCAGCTTGCAGCAATAGAATAGGAATTCTATTCTATGTTGGGCATTTTTAGTCGATCTTCCGTGAAACTCTGCCATATAAAGTAGCATGTGTAGATTGCTCAGTTTGAGAGATCATCCATTGTTGTTCATTAGCGCTTATGAAAATGGCACATAAACAATAACAACCCTGTCCCATCACCATGAATGTCACTTGCTACCTAGTTCATCTTTGTCAGGCTGCTCTCTCACTCTGCCTGATTTTTTTTTTTTTTTCTTTTTCTTTTTGGCCCTCCAATATCTGTACTGAGATTTGGCTACCCAATCCTTTGTATTGATTACAATTATTTGTATAGCTGTTTCTTACAAAAATTCGAATTTTAATTTGTCATTTAGATTTTACAAGTGTTTTCAGTACAAAATAATTCCTTACGCTACATATTTAATTGAAGTTGTTTCCTCGAGGTCTAAAAATAAGTTATTTCCTTGAGAAACAATTTGTATAGAATTACTTTTCAGAAAAATAGAAAACATTTGTTTATTCTGAAATTAGAAAGAGGAAGTCATCTTAAATGGAATGTAATTATAATCATATTTACCAATTCTTGGAATAAAAATAAAAAAAGTATTCTTTACTCCGAGGTTCCAGCATTCTGTATCTGGGTTAGACTGAATACTTGATTGGTACATATTCTCGTTTCCATTTAAACATTCTAAAACGATGTATCAATGTTAAGAATTTGGATTCTTCATACCTATTTCGGTTTCTCCCTCGGGATTAGGATAGTTCTACCTAAATGAAGGTTAAGCTAAAATCTTCGATCATAAAATCATAATCTTCTATTCTTGTTTTTACTTGAACTTCAAAGCATCAAATCAAATACGTCTCAACATTATGATTATGCACTATTCAACAAGAGTTTTTATTATTCGGAAATTACCCATAAGCAAAAGAAAAAACAGAGTAAAATCTAGGGGAAGCTATAGGCTCTGCAAACAATGCATAATTTACGCTTTAACTGTTCTCTTTACCTAATTCTCTATCTCCAGATAAGAACTCAACCACAAGTCCTCGGAAGCATTCTACAACTTCATCTCCATCTCGAGAAACCAAAAAAGGCAGCAATAACTTTTTTATCTCAGGATCTATCCTATAAACCTAAACATCTTCAGCATATACATTTTCATTTTATTTAATAGTACTAGATAGCGAAAATTGTATACAACAAACAAGTCATGATAACCTTTGGTTTAACGGAGAGCAAAGTCATTTTATATCGTGAGATCAGTAGGAGAATCATTATAAAAAGGATAAGACGGTAGTTTTAGCAATTCGCTTCATATCAAAAACATCACAATCGATAAATAAAAATATAATCAACAAGATAAAAGTGTGCAAAATGATAATCTCTTATACTTAGAATAAGAACTAACACAGTCTAGACCAACGAAAAAGAAACTCGTCAAAACTACTTTAGCACAGTAACTGAAGATTTCTGCACTGCTAAAGATCCAACAACATTCAACTTTCCTCACTTCTTCGATTTCTTTGATGCCCTGCAAAAAAAGCATATTCATTTAGATCGCAATAAACATAACGAACTCAAAAGCACCAAGCACGGAACAAGTACAACTAGTTATACTCACTGGGCTGGCTGGGAGGCTGTAGCAGGTGGGGCAGAAGTTTGTGCTGGTGATGGCTTCTCTACAGGACCCTAAACACGTTAACAGAGAGGAAAATGGTCAAACCCCAATTACAAACTTACCTTGGCAGTATTTCTTAGTGCAGTATGTTGAAGGTAAATTAATTCTCAAGATACTACTGAACTGACCTGGGCCAAGCGTTCTTCCCTCCGTGCAATTTTCCTTTCCCTGCTTGCCTTGTTCTTTGCACGCTTTGCCTCAAACTGGTCAGATAAAGTCTTCTCTCTAGCCTTCTCAGCCTTGGACTTATGTATGCTCTCCATCAGGACTCTCTTGTTCTTGAAAACATTACCCTTGACCTTCATGTACATATCATGATACATGTGCTTGTCAATCTTCTTAGATTCCCTGTACTTGCGAAGCAAGCGCCTGAGCACACGCATCCTCCTCATCCAAAGGATCTTGGTGGGAAGTCTTGCCTCCCTTGTACCCTTACGCTTACCTACAAGCATACAGATAACATTACAATCAGCAAACAATGTTTTCCCCTTGGACCAGATAGAAATTCATTACACTACTTAGAATAACATATGCCTGATTCGAATAACAAAAACAGCACACCCAAAATTATCTTTAGAGATTCCATATCTATAATGCTCCCTAAACTAGGTTGCAGAATTAATACATTTAGCTTTCCAAATGATAAGCAACTGAGTAACATCTTGCACATACTCCTGTTAATATAAAAAATGAATATGCCTGTGACCATATGATGTCTAAATAATTTTCTAAATCTGATTATAGACTTAAGAGTTTGAATTTCATTTCACTAGAACATAATTAAGGCAAAAACATAATACCATATCCAGAGTGGCGTCCCTTCCTCTTTGCCTCCTTCATACGACGAGCACGAGATCGTGAATGAATCTTGGTTGGCTTCCTGATGATGAAACCATCCTTAACCAACTTCCTTATGTTTTGGCCTGCAAAGGAAATTCACACAAATCAAACAACCCGCAAATGATATAAACTGTAATAATTAATGCATAAACACAAGCACATCACCAGCGTACCAAACAGGATCAAAGAAAACAACAGCAAGAAAATAATAAGAGAAAGCCGCTAAGAAACAGTAGTTTTTTTTTTTTTTTTTTTTGCCTGAAGCAAAAGAGCCAGCAGCTTGAACTTAAAAACAATAAAATGAAGGTAAGGATACAATAGTTAACAAAGCAACAGCACATAGCCAATGAAATTTACTAACGATAGATTTGCCATCCATATGTACTACAGGTCATATTTATAACAATAGTACCGTTGATGTATAGAATACCGATACTGCGTGGGATTTAGAAAAAACCTAATCAAGGCCAATAACCACAGAAAGAACAAAAACAACTACCAGGTTTTTAATCCTAGGTATTTTCGGCTGCTCAAAAGTAACAATACAAATACTGTTCATTAGAAAACTGAAAATTTCCATTTCCTTCTCTTAGTACTGCTTCTACAAGTTATCAAGCTATCATCAAGCGCATGATTCTTAAGATAAAATTAAAATCATATCGATGAAATGATATAGAGATCACAACAAAAAATTAGATAAAATCTAAAGATATCACAGAGAGAAAGAGCGTACGAGAATTGGCCATGGAGATTTCATTGACTTCATTGGGGTCGAGCCAAACCTTGCCCCGGCCGCACTTGAGCACGCTAGCGGCGAGCCGCTTCTGAAGCTTCAGCGAAACCATCTTCCCTCGCTTTCTTCCTCTCTGGTAGCTGCTATCGTAGAGGATGGGAATTGTGGAAGGGAAGCTCTATATAGTACCCCCAACATTATCGTTAACCCTAGGGTTTGGGGTTCTCTGTTGGGCCTTGCTTTTTCTCTCACCGGATGGGCTTCTGTCTTTTTCATTTTGTTGCCAAAACATATACAAGTTAATAGCCCAAACCCAAAAAAGCTAGAGCAGACGAAACAAGCTCGGATATCCGTTAAGCGTATGACCTTACCCCATAACCGCGTAACCCAATATTCCAAAAAAAAATTGTGTATGCATTAAATTATTTATATTAATTTATTATAACAAAAATTTTATGATATTACATGAATATATTACGTTGACGTGACAAACATATATAATTTTTATTAAAAAATAACTCATTTAATACAATATTCTCTCTCTTTATATTTTACATGATGATATTGAAACTTAATTTTACTTAAATAGGTCATTATAAGAGGTGGTTTAATGACTTACAATAACTTCTCAATTTAACTTTTTCCCTTCGACATCCTTTTTTTTGTCCTTTATTTTTAAAAATTTAGTTATTTAAATATTCTGGATAAGTTAGGAATGGGTCAAATATTGCCAAGTGGTTGACCACATGACGAGTTGGGATTGAAATTGTACAACAACTGTTTTTTTATTTTTCTAAGAAAAAATAGAATAGACCACAATTTGAGTGATTAAATTATATTTCAAATATCAGTTTAATCTTTACAATTAAAAAATTATTAAGCAAGCGTACCAGTACCACGCCTATTTGATTTATGTCTCCTCTGGACCTAGCTAGCATGGCCACATAGGCCTTCCTTATGCTCCACAATCACAACCACAACCACAAGTGATCCAGTCCAGTCCAATGAATTAAGGATTCCAGAAGAACCCCGTACGCGCTAGTTTTGTCAAGAATATGTGATAACTCAGAGCATCGTCTAAGTGAAGTGACCCATCAATCAATTATTCAATTTATCTAGATAATTACTTAAGAACTACCCAGCTTTTGGACCTTGGTTACGTAAATTAAAATTAAGTATATAATATTTTCTGTTTGTTTTATTAAGCCTTAATTGATAAAGATCATTTAACTTGTTAATTATATACCACTTGTGATGGCATTTTGTTGAACAGGCAAATTAAATTATATACGCTCTTTTACTTTTTTACTATACTATTAAGTATTGAGCAGGTGAGACAGGCATCGTGGTAAGTGGCAACATTTGAAACAACTTGGTCCACGTTGTGATGCGTTGCGTACTACTTACATGAAATAACTCGGTCCATGTTGTGATGCGTTGCGTACTACTTACATGAAGACCCGAAACAAACATTGTACTACATGTTGATAAAGAGGTACGTTCGTAAATGTTGCAGCTGGCATGGGTTCATCTTATTGGCATTAGTACAAAGCTCAAGTACAAGTTTTGTGAGCCCAAACCACAGGCGCCCACGGTGCGCTGCTTTTGTTATTTCCGAGGAAAGCAAAGTTAATCGGCGACGCAAAACCAGCAGCGCTACTGGATTTCCTTTGCTTGCATTTCCCGCATCCAACAAAAATAATCGATGGCGATGGGTCCCACTTAATTACTTGTAAAATTCTATTCATCTTCTCTCTTTCTTCCCGGGTTAGGGTTAAGGTTAAGCAGACGCATCAAACTAGAGGATTATGAATTTAATATTTTAAATTCTGGAACGGGAGTAAATAATTTGAACCAGTAGCTTCATTTAGATGATATGAACGATTATCATGTAATGTTAATATTCAGCAACATATAAACTATGATGTAAATTTCTTCAATTAATAAGAAGGAAATGTTTATAGTCAACATTTTTCCTCTTGCAAACAACTTAAGTTCGATTTAACACCCTGTTCGTTTAATTTTTGGGTCGGCTTTCCATATGCGAATTCGCGGCCGAGTCGGAGACGATGTGATCAACTCATCCAAAACCATTTAAACAAATTTTGATTTTTCACAAGTTAATTGTAATTGGAAACTCGAACATAAGTCTATTTGGGAAAAATTACAAATCAACAACCAGATTAGGTTCTTTCAATTTATATCTACCAACAAATTGAAGACCCTAAAACTAAAAATAAACGAGAGCTTAAACTCAAGTCACCAATTCTTCCCAATTTACATACCCACTCAACCCAACCAACAAAAGGGGGAAAAAGAGAAAGTTCAGTTTTCTGCAATGGGAATGGGACACATTCAAATTGCTGATGGGCTCGCAGAAGCAGGAACGCACTCATCATCGAAGCTCCAGAGATTATCAACCACGCTTTCCTGAACGTTATTCGGCGCTGTCGATTGACCATCATAGTACGGAATCTGATAAAACTTCATGTAGTTCTCGAACGCCATCAACTCCTCAGACAGCTTCTGTATTTGGTTCTCTTCATCCCGAGCTTCAATCACTTCCTTGTTCATCTTTTCTTCCCTGTTTGCCTCTTTCCCATTCATCTTCAGCAGAGGAACAATTTTCTGGTTCGAGTCCATGGATTCCATCGTTGAGTAAGCACCATTTGACCCTGAACCACTTCCAGAATTTTCATCGCCAGAAAAAACAATTGGATCAGTGCTGATAGCATCAACAGTCTCGACCCCATTGGAGGGAATTTCCCCAACTTGGTTCAGATCATAACCAAATTCCAAATTCAGACTTTTGGGGACATCATTCAAATTAGAACCGTAGTGTTGATAGAGAGTAGGATTTGGGCGTCGGAGTGGAGGCGGTGGATTCCGACGAGCTTGAATGGAGTACTCGTCGACTTCGTTAGGAAAATTTACTTTGGCCTTCTTGCCACGGATTTTGCGAGCCTCACTGTCATAGGCCCTAGCAGCTTCTTCGGCGGTGTTGAAGGTACCAAGCCAAACTCGAACCCCTTTCCTGGGATCACGAATCTCAGCAGCCCATTTACCCCATGGACGCTGCCGAATACCTCTGTAAAGGTTCTTCCTCTGCCTCTTCACGGGCTTCTCCTCTTGTTCCTTAACTGTTCGAAGAAAAACTACATTCAGAAATCGGAACCTAACAATTTGAAATATGATTAAAACATGAGTAGATGAATGAAGAAACGAGATTAACCTGAGGAAGGTTGGGATCTTTTGAGGGGAACTGAGTGCTCCTGATCCAATTGAGAATAATCCAAGTCGAAACTGTTCTGCTTACCGAATGAATTAGGCCAGAGATCGGAAGCGGAAAGACGGCGACCCCTGTGACGAGGAATGAAGTCAGCGATGATAGCACCGCCACACATGATTAATCCAGCTTAAGAAATCACTAGCAGAGCTTTACAATGAGTTAAATAAGATATGAGAGAATGATGATAAAGCACTAGCAGAGAGGTATTTTTGGGAGGTTTAAGAGTAAGCGTTTTTTCTTCTCTTGCGTTTGAGATTGACAGGTGCGAGAAAAAATAAGAGAGGAAGAGGGCTTTTGTAGTTGGAAAAATGGGATGCGGCGCGGGTCACTTAGAATGAACGGTGCGGGTGGAAGCTTCCTGGATTTACCAACCTCGTGTCAATTTGCATTGCTTTTTGGCTAACGTGATTGCCAAGCATCTCTTTCTAGACTCTATCGAGAAATGCTATCTCATATGCATCCGCGGTAGAAAAGTTTTACAAAATTTGAGTCATTGAGACTGAGTATGAATTTAGTTAATATTTTAAATATAATATCTAATAAAATTTAGATTGTGTTTTGTTTACAAATTAATAAAATATTTTTAAATAAATTACATTAACTCTGAATTAAAATGTATTTAATCATGTCCAGTCACTATTTATTTATTAGTAAAGCCAACAACTTTTTTTATTAAATGTAATTTAATTCTACCAATTAAACTTAAAGTCAAGGTGTGTATCATGTTACGTCTTCTTTAAAAATTAGGTAGTCTTACACTACCTCTTTATTTGAGGGATTTTGGTGAAATTCACATTTTAAATTTAATGTCATTACAAAGACATCAAAAAATGAGTCACTCAATATGAGTCAAAACAATTACTTTCTTATAAAATACATAAACATAACAATATAAAAAAAAATCAAAATAATAATAATCATAAATAATAATTTTTTTATACAACTAATCTCAAATTTTATTAATTATTTTAGAATCTAACTCATACTATATAATTAGATTTTTAAAATATTTACAATAATATTAATTCAAGACTTGAGTCTTACCTAGTAAAATAACATTACCTTTTAGATAACTTAACAATCATCTAAATTCAAAATATAATTATTTTATATATATAAAATTCCATATATTTTGTTTAACTTAAAAAGAAAACTGGGCGCATTCTTATGAAAAATCAACTGGGTATGGGACAAGCCGCATTGAATAATTTAGGACATGGTATCCGTGAGATCTAGGAGCATAAATTCACTGAACCCCATTGCAAGTGGTCAGTATTTAAACTTCAACAATGAGGAGACAGAAAATATCTATTGAAAAGTAAATAAAATAATATCTTCGTGATATGGCTATAATATTAGTGGGTAATATTATTATTTACCCAAACCGAACTATGATTTTTTGTTAAGACAAAAAAAAAATTAGTTGCTAAGACCAAGGAGCCGCAAAGCATGTGCATGTGCCAGCTAATCCTTGCATTGCACCGCGTGATTAGTTAGGACTACATCGCATCATGCGTGACCAAAACGACTGACCATGATAAATCTTGAGACTCTATGTCAGCGCCTCGCTATCCCCGGAAAACTGAACTGGTCGCCTCATAATTATCTAAATATCATATAATAATAAAAGGAAACATAAGATTGAGTCATACATCAGGGTAAGGACTAAGGTGAACAATAGATTTACATAATTTCTTTTTTATACCATACATTTACTAATTTTATTTAAATAAAAATTTCAGGATTTAAAATATGAATCTTTTGTGAATAAATCTACCAAAAATGTAATTTTATAGTTTTTTTAGTCAAAAAGATAACAGTAATTTTATTGTTACATAATGTGTCATTTCTTTTAAAAGAGGAAAATATATCAGATAAAGAAAAAGAAATAAACATTTGGAAATATATATTTTTCCGTGCAACTGATAAATATATTGAAAAGTGAAAACAATATTACATATATAATTTATTTTTGCATTGTTTTACTTTTTAAATGAATAAATTCTAAGTGCGTCGGGTATAAATTTTGTGCTGTTAATTAGCAGTGACACAATTGTGAAGCAAGTTGAGATATTGAAGAGGAAGAATTAAACGGGACGGGAGGTGAGAAGAATTAGCGGTGAAAATTAAAGAAAGTAAATTGTTATTAACAAATAATGAGGAATACGATAAGAGGAAGGGAGCAGCAGCAAATAAATAATTAGAATAAAGTCAGCAGAAGCAGTAGGATAGTTGGTGGGAAACCACGAAACACATTGTATATAATGCAACTCGTGGGCATAATCCACGTAGATTTCCCAACAAGAAGAGGACGTCAAATAGCTGTGAATTTTGAACAACAAAGGCTGCCCATCTTGTATGCCACTGTGGAAACTGGGAAGGGATATCCATTATTTTATTTTATCTTTATATTCTATTTTTATTTTTTCACGATTAATTGTGACAAAGTTATTTCTATATAAACTGAACTAGCGTAAATAAATCTTGGTAAATTATGGAATCGCGTCACAAAATGCTCTAATTTAATGTTCCTTGTTATTAGAAAATTAATTTTGAAGTTTGAATTGTTACCTCTTAGCCAGTAATTCTTCAAAATCCGAATCCATATAATTCTAGTTCTATATCGTGTGTTTCAACTTTCAATCTATTTTTTTATTTTATTATTACAAGCTTTTTTTAATGAAAAATTAAGAAATCATCTCCTTAAACTTAAAGAGATATATAATCTATAAAAAAGAAGTTAACTTTAATATCAGAAAACCAGCTTCTAGAGGATTTGTTTAGTTTGGGGTGAATTTTGGTTCAAAATCAAAGTTTTTTGATTTTTCATAGTTCATTTCTAGGAGGGGTTCAATGCATGTAAACAAACACATCACAGTTCATTTTTTTATTTTTTTTTTAAAAAAGACATTTATTGTTAGCAAAGGAAGAGGAAATAGAAATATTCCTCAAGATCCAAAAATAATTTTTATTTCTCTAGAACGTGAGTTTCATTAATGGAAGGATATGCCATTACTAGAAGGAGGAGGATCCTTCCTTTTGTGGTGCTTTTCTAGCAAAATTAGTAGTGTCCGACAGCAGTTTCCTTAAAAACTGCGAAAATTTTGATATTCTCTCAATTCTCTTACAAAGTTGATATCTTTCTATTACCAGCGAAAATTTTGTTACTTGTTTTGATTCTTTCTTGGAGTAATTTTGTGCTACAAATCCGGGAGAATATTGGGTTTTCAATAATCTAATATTAATATATATAGGTTGTTTGCTTATTCTTGTGTTTGGGTGTCTTCTACTTAGAAAATATTCTATCGACCATGCACCATAGCTATTCAAGGTCTTGTTTATTGCAAATCAGGATCTAAACTCGTTCCACTACAAGGTAATGATTTCATATTAAATACGAATTAACCCTCTCTAAGTGATTAGAAACTCATAGGGTTCATCAATGTATTCGTTTGTGTTGTGTTGTGTTGTACATAGGGGCGGTGACGAGGATAACATGTGAGGTTGTTGACAAATATGGGTTTGAAACGGCGCCGTTCTCTTTCTTAAGTGGAGGAACTGATGAGAAGGGCTATTTCCTTGCAACCTTATGTCCTTCAGAAGTAGCAGACAAAGGGGAGCTTCACAAATGCAGGGCTTTCCTTGAAATGTCTCCTTTGGACAATTGCAGTGTTCCCACAGACCAAAACAACGGGATTAGTGGTGCTGCCCTGATTCTTATCGCTTCCTTAGTGACAAAAAGATTAAATTGTACACTGTGAGGCCTTTCTTTTTCACTTCACAACCTACACCAATCTCTCATTCTGATGGCTATTACTCTTAGATGTTTGGATTTAAAAAGAACCAAACTCCGGAGCCCGCCCACTTTTTATGTGTTTCATCCAACATTATCTCCTTCCCTTCAATTTAACCATATTTTTTGCTTTTGTTATTTGTTATCAATTTTTTTGGTAACGTATATCTTAAGAGAAGAGTTCATTTCCAAAAGGCTAAAATTGATGGCAACGAGTGTACAAGATAGACTTCTGTAGGACATAGATACTCATAAACAGTCATTTTCAGCCTCATACAGCAGTAAACACTAACAGCGTGATTGTGTCTTCCGTACGAATAGAAACTCTACGCAGTCATAAGTTGACTCCTATCTTTATCGCAGGTTTCTTGCTTCTCTCTATCTCTTTCTCTCCCTTTGCCTATTTGTAAATGTCTGTCTTGGTGTTGTCCTAGTTTTTTTTTTATTTTCAAATTATTTGGAATCGAGACTCACATGTCTGGCTAAATGATCATATGCCATTCGAAAGAAAACTCTAACAAGATACAATTGATGTAAAATTATAATTTGTTAAATATAAATTTATTCATAGACTTTCATCTAATAGTTTAAGTTTTTATGTTGAATTAATTATTGAGATAATTGAGATTAGCTCATGTATCAATTAATGGTGAGTTTGATATGGGATAAAGACCAATAAATTTTAAGAGAATAATCTTTCACATGTTTAGTGTCAAAGATTATATCAAATGTTAAAGAATACTCCTTTAAGATTTATCATCTTCATCCACATACCAAACTCCTTTAATAAGATTTAGCAAAAAAAATGTCTTTTTCTATTTTATTTTTTGTAAACTGTTATTTTATTATTTGAAAGATATGTCAACTTTTAGTTTAATTTAGAAGACTTTTTGTATCAATTAGATATTTGATTGTTATGATTTATGTTTAAATTTGATCATCGTTATTCCTCTGGTTTGAAGCTTTTAAGGACTAAATTGAATCCAAATCATAAAATTCAAGAATCCAATTGGTACAGAAATTTTTTTAGAGACTAAATTAATATTCAAGATATTTTTTAAAAACTAAAATGGTAATTTACTTTTTAAAGATGAAAGATCTTGTCTCAGCACCGTGAAAACAGTATATATTATTGTTTTGGTCCGTTCTTAATATGTTGATTTATTTTTTTAAAATTTATCTCTAAGTAGATATCTTAGCACCACATATCAGGGGGACAAAAAAAAGATACCTTATTTCGTCCGTTGTAGATATGTCGATTGTTATGCACCATCAACGGCTTCGTTTCGGAAATCATGGATTTGTACAATCGAGGATATCCTAGATTTTTCTGCCTTTATTTTTCAATTTCGTGTCCCCCTTCCTTTTTTTTTTTTTTAATATTTTTTAGGGTTTGCATCGCTATTTTAGCATGAAAGTTTAGCAAATTAATGATTTTGGCTTGTTCATGTTTTCTTCTATAAGTTTTANACTAAAAAATTAGACCTTTGAATCTTTTTTTTTTAATATTTTTTATGGTTTGCATCGCAATTTTAGCATGAAAGTCTAGCAAATGATTTTGGCTTTTGTTCATGTTTTCTTTTCTTAAGTTTTAACTTGATGTGTGTAATATAATGTAAATATTATACTTAAGATTTTATTCCTTGTGCGAATTGCGAAAGTGATTCTACAACTACAATAAAACTCCTCATATAAATATAAAAAAAANAAAAAAAAAAAAAAACTACAATAAAACTCCACCGAGACTTATAGGAAAGGGAGGAAGGATTAAGTGCTGATTAGTGAAAGGATGGAAGATTTTACTAATATTTGTTTGCTCTTGCCTAAATTAATATTTAGGCCTGTTTTGAAGTTGGCACATCTTAAATTATAATTTATTTTTAATTAGATTCGCAGTAGCTATAATTCTGGTTATTTGTTTTTTGTTGATTGGAATGCTGGTTGAATTTTCATCATTAGTTGAATAGGAAACTATAGGATTACATTTTAGTATATGTATGCCAAAAAAAAATAAAAAAAGTACATGTGGGTGTTTCAGCCCACAAAGTTTCAATAATGAATTACAAGATTGAGTCTCCAATATGGAAAATATAATGTGCAAAGGATATAAATCTTTTGGAGAGATTTTCTCCTAATATCATGCCTATATATATAAAAAAACAATTCTCTACATTTTTGGTTAATTTTTTACCATTCGAATATCTGTATTTCACTATTCATAATCTGCTTCAATATGATTTTATGGAATTTCCAATGCAGAAGAGTGTGGTTCATCACATCCAGAAGACCCCATGAATCTCAAATTGTCAATGGTGATCCGGCTTATATCTTTTGTCATTCTCCTGGTAAATTTAATTGAGTTACTTCTCTCCATATATATATATTTTTTTTTATTGCTAAATTATTATCAATATCTTCCTTCTCTTCTGCCAAAATTTTCTTCTAATTTTCATATTGGCTTTGATGAAGTATTTGAAAAGAAAAGCTGATAATTGCACATGCGATCGTTCATTGCTCATATTTGTTGTAAGAGAGTAATCAAGCTGCCAACCGGTTAGCCACAGCTACTTGTCTTGGTAGCAGTTTATCATTCTGTTGTTGCTCAAGAACAAGTATTCCAATACCCATGGCAAGGTCTTATGAAATCATATGTTATCTAAAATCCACTAAGGAATAAAGAGGAACCTTATGGATTGGAAAGGTTCACAATCCGCATAAGCTTTCTAATAAAGATGTTATGTTTTTCTTTTCCATGGTATTTTAATTTGGGTTTTAGAGATATTATTTGCTACACATGTTAATTTTCCGTGTTAAACATTTGTAGGAATTTACTGCACTCACAGTTCTCTTTTCATTGATACCATGCTGGTATGTTATGGTCAAAAACATGGATCAGCATGTGAGTTTGAACGCTGAAACCTTCCTGTCCGAATCAAAATCTGAAGTTGAGCACTCCGCGAAACTATTACAACCTATGAATTCTTCAACAACGAATTTAGCAAGATTTTTGAGCTCAACTTACAACGTGACTAATGGCTCATTCTCTGAAATTGAGACTAAGGCTAGTACTTTATTTATTTATTTTTTGTCATATTACAATTATTTCCTTTTGAATTTGATTACTATGTTTATGCAAATACATGGTTTTTGTTAGTTGAATATTTTTTCTTGCTGCAGGTGGCTCCAGTGTTATTTCAAGCATTTGAGGCAGTGCCTCACTTAGACGAAATCTCATACATTGGGTTGGAAGGTCTCTTTTTCTCATACTACACTGACCATGGTCAAACTCTTGCAATGTACTCAAACTCTTCATTTTCTTACGATTGGAGAGCAAACACATACTATATCCAACCTGTGAACTGTGACACTGGAGAGTTGTATGATGAAGCTATAATATCAAAGCCTTTTATCAATGCAAGTTGGATTGAAGAAGCAGTTAACAATTCATATGGATATGCCTCATTAGGAACCAAGTGGAGCAATGGCCATGATCGTCTATTCCTTAGCTCAGCTAGAATCACAGGAACAGGAGTCATCTCTCTTGGGTTTCCAGTTACAGCAATAACCGATTTCATCACTCGCATTGGTCGTGAAGGCGCAAGCTTGTATTTGGGTACCAAAGATGGGAAAGTTCTTGTAGAAGGGATCCCAAATACCCACATTGTCTTTTCTAATGATGACAAAGCTTCCTTCCAAACATTGAACGAGAATGGTGATCCAATGAGTTATGATGTGGGCACTATCTCATGCAAGGATGAAGCTGCTGCTTCTGTTTTGAATATTCAGGATACAGACTACTTACTCCACTGCTCGCAAATTGATATAATGGGAGTAAAATTGGTACTTTTTTTTTTTTAATTTTATTTTATTGCATATTCATGAATCATATTATATAACTATACGGTTAAAATTATTTAACTCTTTGTATATAATTTTAAGACTGAGATCGTATTGTTTTGTAAATTCCTATATTAAATGGTCAGGTTGTTGGGTTGTTTGCTTTCAGATGTATGTTTTGGTTATCCCGCAAAGTGGACTAGTCAGCTTTGCTCACGAAATTAGAAAACAGGGAGCGGCACTATTGAGTGTAATGTTGATCATGATACTCATAGCTATCTCCAGTTTTGTATTAATAAATGCAAGAGGTGCGAGGAGAGAGATGCATTTGTGTGCGTCACTTATCAAACAAATGGAAGCCACTCAACAAGCAGAGAGAAAGAGTATGAACAAGAGTCTTGCTTTTACTAGTGCCAGCCATGATGTTCGCGCTTCTCTTGCAGGCCTTACTGGTTTGATAGAGTTGTGCTATGAGGAAGCTGCCCCTCGTTCGGAATTGGAGACTAATTTAAAACAAATGGATACTTGTACCAAAGACTTACTAGGTAATTAATAATATTATTTATCCATAATAGATTTAAAATGAAATTATTATAACATTACAAAATTGTGTTTTACTGATATAATCACTTCACTGAGTTGATACAAGCAAGTAAGTTTGAGGCATGCACTAATAATATACTTGTTTCTGTCTAGGGCTATTGAATTCTATACTTGATACAAGCAAAATTGAGGCAGGAAAAATGCAGCTTGACGAAGAGGAATTTGATCTTTCCCAACTTTTGGAGGATGTGGTTGATTTATACCATCCTGTGGCAATGAAGAAAGGTGTGGATCTTGTGTTGGACTCTTGCAATGGTTCTGTCATCAGATATTCGCGAGTGAAAGGCGACAGGGGAAAGCTTAAACAAGTCTTGTGTAATTTATTGAGCAATGCTGTTAAATTTACTGAAGAAGGGCACATAACAGTTCGGGCATGGGCTCAGAAGCCAAGTTTCCAGAATTCAATGATTGCTGCTTCTAACCGATATAGTTGGGTAAAAAATTTGACATGCTTATTTGATAAGAAAAATGAAGCACATGATGATCTGGAAGCCATGAATTCAGTCCAACAAGATTTGAATTCTATGGAGTTTGTGTTTGAAGTAGATGACACAGGCAAAGGAATCCCCAAAGACAAACATAAATCTGTGTTTGAGAATTATGTTCAGGTCAAAGAAACAGGTCTTGGACAAGGAGGCACTGGCTTAGGACTTGGTATTGTTCAGTCTTTGGTGCGTTTGATGCATGGAGACATTGGAATTGTGGACAAGGTCATTGATGAAAAAGGAACATGCTTTAGGTTCAATGTCCTTTTTTCTATATTAGAGATGGTCTCAGGTAGCACAAGGGAAGGCACTGACTCAGGAGGTGACAGAAATCAACCTGTGGGAGTGGGACTAGCCATTCGCACCCCTAGTCCTGCTTCAAGCATTTGTTCTTATAGTCCCAGGTTTGCTATTGGCACCTCTAGTCCTAGGCCAGAGGCTTCCTGTGTTGTTCTTTTGATTCTAGACAAGGAGAGGCGAAAGGCATCTAAAAGATTTATGGAGACCTTAGGCATTAAAGTTAAGGTTGTGAAGCAATGGGAACATCTGTTTTATACTCTCAACAAGATCAAACAGAAGAGTCACCGTGTCAGCCCTAGTTCTTCAGGGGCATCAGATTTGGGTTCTCACTCTACTTCTGCAAATTCTACTAATACCAGAGGCAAAGATTTTCCTTTGAGTGCTATGGATGGAACTGAACATACGATTTCAGCTTTCAAGAAGACCAATATTGGAGTTGCCTCGGGTTTTGTTCTGATTGTGATTGATGCATTTGCAGGACCATTTTCAGAGCTTTGCAGGATGATATCTGACTTCAGAAGAGGCCTTCGCAATCCTTGTAAGGTGGTTTGGTTAGATAAGGCTCTTATGCGCAGTGTTAATTTCAAAGACCTTGATGAGGATATGTTTGATCCAAATGACCTTGTTATAACTAAACCCTTTCATGGTTCTCGTTTGTTTGATGTTATAAGACTTCTTCCTGAGTATGGTGGTACCTGGCAAAGTAGCTCTAGTAGAACAAACAGAGCTAGTAGAGATTCGGGCTTACCAAAATACCAGTTCCCTGTGTTGGGAAAAACACAAGTTGAACAAGACAATGGTGGCAGTTCAAAGGGTGAACAATTTGGAAAAGAAATCCACTCAACATCTAAAGGTAAGGCCAAAGCAAAAAATTCTCCAATTTATGGTAACCCAATTCATCAAGGACAACATGGTGTCTCAAGCTCTGACAAACCCTTGAGTGGTAAGAAATTTCTGCTTGTTGAGGACGCTGAACTTTTACGCAAGATAGCTTTAGCCACTCTGGTGCGGCTTGGTGCGACTGTTGAGCAATGCGAGAATGGAGCAGAAGCTGTGAGGCTTGTTGAGAAGGCTCTAACTGGGGCTTTTCCCAATTTTCCCTGTGATTACATCATAATGGATTGTGAGGTAAGGACCACGGACTATGATTTCCTCTCCTTTGATTTATTTCTCTTGTGGCCTTACGGGCAGTTTCAATTCTTCTCTTTTATATATATATATATATGGTTTCCCAATTGTCAACATTGCTTGTAGTATCTACTAAAATTTTCCATATATGATTACTAAATTCTAGTGGCTAGAAAGTTGTGATTGACAAACCTGGTTTTTGCTTTCATTGCTACTTGTTACTTTTCACCAGTCGCCGGGTCCTTTCTCTGCCTGTGGTTTACAGTGAGTTTCATTAATTTCCTATCTAAAAGTGAATTGAATTACCTCCTCTCGTATCTATTATTACTATGCTTTCTATCGAAAGTGTTGTTTCATGTCTGAGATTGCTTGTGATTATACATAACATTATGGGTGTATCAACAGATGCCAGTGATGAACGGTTTTGAGGCAACAAGGAGGATAAGGGAGATGGAGAAGCCCTTTGGTATTCACATTCCTATCATTGCATTGACTGCTCATACCTCTGGGAGGGAGGCAAGCATGACCATTGCAGCTGGAGTGGACGTTCATTTGGACAAACCCATTACTAAAGAACATTTACTGGAAGCCATCAGATACATACACAGTAAATAATGAAACAATAATATATGTAAACCTAGGGTTATAGAATAAATGCCTTCAAGTATTATCAAATAGAATGCAAAAGATATTGGAATAAATACATTGTTTATGATTTTATAGTGCTTCTGTGTAATAATATACTTACTAATTCTCGATGAAGTTGAGGCTTTATTGGTTTTAACCATCTTGGGTAATTTTCTTTTGATCTTAGTGCCCTAGGCATCAAACATACAGACTTTCTGGGGAAAAAAAAAGTACATCTTTGTTAATGTCAATGCGACTTGGGCAAATCTTTGTGAATGTTTCCAAATCTTCTAATTGGTTCGAATTTGAACAAAGATGAGAAGTGTTGGTCTGACACCATGGGCTCAATTTGTGATGCAAAATCAAATGCTGATTAAAGTGGACCTAGTCCAATTTTCTCGATTGGGCCGTCATGGGCTTTACTGGCCCAAAACTGATCCGGACAATTAGAAGACCAGACCCCTCTGCCGTACTCCTTTGTTTTCGTTAGCCCTAGACCATAGTTGACGTGACGATACCATCACCATGCCAAGGAATTCAGAAGCCGGTAGCCTCCGTTTAATCTTTCGCATCTCTTTGCTTCTGTCCTGTGTCTCATTTCTCAAGCAGCATAAAAACGAAGCCTTATCTTATTATTACTTACCATTCTATTTCACTGTTTTTTCAATTAACTTTAGACGGAACATCGTTTAAAATTTAGAGGCAGTACAAGTTGAAGGGTTGGTGTGGTGACTTCGTATCAATTGGATTGCTTAATGAATTAACAATCAAGTTCTAGACCATGAAACATAACGTGCATTCTCAATTATAGTTATAGACTTACAGTATCTTTGTTGGTATTATTAACAAAACTTACCCTAATTTTAGTGTTTTATGATGATCACTATGCAAATTTCCACTCTCTTTCTTTAACAAAAAAAANAAAAAAAAAAAAAAAAAACAAATTCAGTTTTAGGATGTCATATTTTCCAAATTCACGCCTCTTTCGTTATGGATTGCAGTTAGAGCTAATTTAGATATTTTATGTAGAGAAGACAACATATATACACGCATACATAATTAATATTATTTTACTTTAAAAAGAATTTTCCCTGCATGATATTAATTAATTTGGCTAATATTATTTACATATTAATAGTTACACAACTATTATATATCTCTTGCATAATAGTCCTTATGCTAGAGAGTTCAATTCCATTTAACCATGGATATGTTTGTTTATGCTTCTTGTGCTTTTTTTTTTTTTTTTGGTTCAATTTCATTTAAGATGTATTTGAATTTTTTTCTCTTTGGTTCAATTCCATTTTGGTGTAATTCTTTATTCTCCGTAAGAGAGAAGTCAAATAGAGAGATAGAGAGATAGAGAGGATGAGATTAAGAGGAAGGGTGAATAATTTTGTTTGCCACATTACTATCACATGTAAACCTCTGTCATGTCAACGCTATCATTAGTTTTTGGACGGAGTTAGACTAGTAGACTAATTTGTTTATTTTGTAAAACTTAATAATTAAAAAGTGCCATTTGAAAATAGGAGGACAAAATTTTTTTATATGAGCAAAATGTGCATAGTGTGGTTAAGTTTTATGAACGCATCACACAGTTTTTATAGTAGTATTCCCTTGGGCTTCTAAAATCACATTGCGACGTTTTTGGTTACTCAGTGATTCAGTTGTTTCTGATTAGAATCATTGCCACATCTAACTCTGTGTTTCAATTCTTGGATCATAATGCAGCGTGGGTGTTATGATGGAAACTCAATCACGGGAAGTAGTGCCTCCCAAGCCCCAGGTTAAAGCTACCCTTCGCCTTGGCACAGAATCATACTCTGTTCAAGCAAACAAAGGAGCTCTCTCAAAGCAAATAGTTTCATTGAAGGAGGAAAGCATGATCATATTGAAGGATTTCATAACGAAGCATAATGTTCCTCACGAAGTCCCTAATGAGTTAGTTGAACCTTCTTCCTGAGAAGCCGCAAGCGAAATCCAAGAAAACAAAATTAAAATAGCTCTTTGACATACGTGTACGATTTAAAATATAAGTACTAATGTGTCATCTTATGTCATCACCTATGTTTCATTGTCTATGGTTTTCATGCTGCTGAGCTGAGGCCTTATGTCAAAAGACTCAAAACTCAAAAAGCATTCCTATCATTAGTGTTAGTTTGTTTGAACCTTAGAATAGAAGCAGCACACGTTTTTTTGTTTTTTTGAGTAATTACTTCTTTTTATTCTCATTGATACTTGCTGATACATATACACAAAGGACATGATTTCATGATTTAAGGAGGGTCATACCTATTACAACATACCCTTAACAACTATTACAAAAAATCTTTTCATAAAACAAGGACATCCATTCCTTTTAACTAACCCTCCACAGTAACATATACCATTACCAAATATTAACTAACTTAGGAGTATCTAGAAAAATCTGATTTCAACAATTAGTCTCAATTTGTCAAAATTTTGTTTTCGCATTTTTAAATAATGTTTTCTGTTTGTTTCCCCATTTGGAGTGGATTACTCTATGACGTGTGAAAAATAAAGAGAAGGAAGACATATACAATGTATATTTTCGAAAGCTACGGTCATAAGAAAATATGAAGGTTCCTCTCATATTCTTTCTTGAAGGCGCTAATGACTGCGTGGTAGTCTCATTCTAGAAGAAAATTAGCGCTGCCTTATCCCATTCATTCATAGTCAGGGGTCATATAGTCCTCATCTTCCCAATCTTTGTCACACCACACACAAGCAATCTCTCTCTCCTTCTGCCCCATCAGCAACTAACTTAACAGCATGAAACCTCCTTTCTCTCCAAAAAAGCAACCAGTAACCACCCTCAGAGTAACATTGAAAGGAAAATAGAATCATGGGCACTCTAGTTGGACATGTAGCTCCTGGTTTCGGCTTCTTGATAATTGGTTTGTGGCACCTCTTTAACCACATCAAGCTCTATGCTCTTAATTCCAAGTCCTATATCTCTTCTCCATGGTTTCCTACCGCGAAATTCAAATACTTAGAGCTTCTCCTCATCATGGCAGGCTCCACAGCCTCCGTATCCGTGGAGCTCTTCATTGGCCCCGACCGCCACCAACCTTTCGATCCAGATGGAAGCATTCCTTCCAATCATCTCCGTAACTTCGAACACTCCTCCATTTCTATGGCCTTCTTTGTCTATGCAGCTTTCGCCATAGTTCTTGATCTAATTGGTGCCAAAGAGCAGTATGGTCTGACTCAATTGATGGCTGCCATAGCTTTTGCTCAACAGCTTCTCCTTTTTCACCTGCACTCCGCTTATCACATGGGACCTGAAGGTCAATACCACTTGTTGTTACAGCTTGTGGTGCTCGTTTCTTTGGTTACCACCTTGATGGGAATTGGGATGCCAAAGAGTTTCTTGCTCAGCTTTGTGCGAAGCGCCAGCATATTCTTCCAAGGCTTGTGGTTTATAGTCATGGGCTTCATGCTCTGGACACCTAGCTTGATACCCAAAGGTTGTTTCATGAACTATGAGGAGGGTCACCAGGTGGTGAGATGTTCCGGTGACGAGGCCCTCCACCGCGCCAAATCGCTGGTGAACATTGAATTCAGCTGGTTCTTGGTTGGAGTCACTATTTTTGCGGTGTCCTTGTACTTGTTTTTGGACAAAATTTATGGTGAAAAAATTGAGTATTTTTCCTTGGGAAAGGAGGAGGAAGAAGACCAACAAGATGTAGAGTCAAATGAGGACGATGTTGAGTCCCAAAAGAAAAGCGTACTTGGGAATGCCAACAGTTCTGTTCATATGGGAAAATCCTTTTCACCATTTGACATGGAAAGGTAGAAGTATTGTTAATAATGAAACGTTAAGAGGGGTAGATGTGTGATTAGGTGGATTGTTGTACAATACTATTAGGGGCGTTTGGTATAAAGATTTTTTTTTTAGCTCCCAAGAAACATCATTCTTGAGAATCTTATTCTTAAAAATTTTATAATTTATATTTGGTTGGCCATAAATATTCTTGAAAATGTTAAATATTTATTTTTTGGAATCTTATAATTCATATTTGGTTCAAATACTACTTTTTTGAGAATCTTGGTTATTTTTCAAAAAATACCCTTATCTAAATTTGGATGAATAAATAAATAAATTACTATTATATATCATTTTTATAATGAGACTCATATATAACAAGTAATATAAAAAAAATATTACTTAATAACTGTTGGGATGAAATAACTTGGGTACAAATAAATTACTATTGTTTCAACATGGTAAAATCCATTACGAATTCGTAATGAAATCTATCATGAATAAGCTTAGTCGCCAACCATATGTTTAATCTGTTCCCTTAGTTGAGTTTTACTTAATAACTGTTGGGATGAAATATTAAGTATTGATAATCATGATAAGGAAGGATTCTTCACATAACAAGTATGATATCCTACATTTCGTGCACATACTGCATCATTTTGTCGTTCATTGATAAATAATGAACAATTGCAAAGGAAAACGCCTCTGTATACCACTTCAAGAAAAGGAAACGTTCTATTTGTTTAAATGCCAGTAGAGAGTGGTAGTACACATTGAGTTTCGCTTTCATACTCTCACCCAAAGAGTGAAATCACTGGGTATGAAGACTACTAATATTTGAAACAAAGCAATTTCAATATTTCATAAAGCACATTGTAACATCAGTGTACACACTCTTTAACTGGACCAAGATGATCACAATTCCAATAATCTAGTTCGCGGGATCCACACGACTCTAAGTACTCTAGGTGGCCCTGCCAATTAAAAAAGCTCAATAATATGAATAGGGAAACAGATGACAAAAATTCAGACTCCAAAACAAACTATAATGCCAGCAGCTGCAAGATCAAATAAATCATTTGCTACCTGTCTCAAATATACCACTTTCTCACCAAGTTGAGGAATATAACGGTAACCCTCCTCGGGCTCTGACAGCATCAGCCAAGACAATTTTCTGATGGTGTTGTTTGACATTGTTCTAGTTAAAGTACCAGGGTTATTGACAAAGTGCCTTCCCTGGCTACTTCTAGTATGCCTTGATCTTTGATGAAGGTGATCAGGGACTTCAATCGAAGATCCTGCCCTATTAGAAGTCCCCCCAAAATTTTGGCCCCCTCGAACCTTAATCCTTAGGTTCAAAGCATTTGGCTCATCTGAAGTCTTGATTCTAACTGATCGTGTTCTACGTATAGGATCCCTTACAGCATCAGATAGACCAATTCCTAAACCATGACGGTTGCTGACATTTGAAGTCTTTGTTGATGTCAATGCGACTTGGGCAAATCTTTGTGAATGTTTCCAAGTCTTCTAATTGGTTCGAATTTGAACAAAGATGAGAAGTGTTGGTCTGACGCCATGGGCTCAATTTGTGATGCAAAATCAAATGCTGATTAAAGTGGACCTAGTCCAATTTTCTCGAGTGGGCCGTCATGGGCTTTACTGGCCCAAGACTGATCCTGACAATTAGAAGACCAGACCCCTCCGCCGTACTCCTTTGTTTTCGTTAGCCCTAGACTAGAGCTGACTAACGGGCCAGCCCAGCCCATTAGGGCCGGGCCACATCTGGCCGCGGGCCTTAACGGGCCGGGCCAAAATGGCCCGATTTTAATCGGGCCAACATTTTACTAGCCCAGCCCAGCCCACTTCGGGCTGCGGGCCATAACGGGCCAAAATCTATTTTTTAATTTTTTTTTGCCATGTTTATTTTTGAGAGAATATGACTATATGAGAACATATTANTAGACCATAGTTGACGTGACGATACCATCACCATGCCAAGGAATTCAGAAGCCGGTAGCCTCCGTTTAATCTTTCGCATCTCTTTGCTTCTGTCCTGTGTCTCATTTCTCAAGCAGCATAAAAACGAGCCTTATCTTATTATTACTTACCATTCTATTTCACTGTTTTGTCAATTAACTTTAGACGGAACATCGTTTAAAATTTAGAGGCAGTACAAAGTTGAAGGGTTGGTGTGGTGACTTCGTATCAATTGGATTGCTAAGCATGAAACATAACGTGCATTCTCAATTACAGTTATAGACTTACAGTATCTTTTTTGGTATTATTAACAAAACTTACCCTAATTTTAGTGTTTTATGATGATCACTATGCAAATTTTCACTCTCTTTCTTTAACAAAAAAAAAAAAAAAAACAAATTCAGTTTTGGGATGTCATATTTTCCAAGTTCACGCCTCTTTCGTTATGGATTGCAGTTAGGGCTAATTTAGATATCTTATGTAGAGGAGACAACATATATACACGCATACAGAATTAATATTATTTTACTCTAAAAAGAATTTGCCCTGCATGATATTAATTAATTTGGCTAATATTATTTACATATTAATAGTTACACTACTATTATATATCTCTTGCATAATAGTCCTTATGCTAGAGAGTTCAATTCCATTTAACTATGGATATGTTTGTTTATGCTTCTTGTGCTTCTTTTTTTTTTGGTTCAATTTCATTTAAGATGTATTTGAATTTTTTTCTCCTTGGTTCAATTCCATTTTGGTATAATTCCTTATTCTCTGTAAGAGAGAAGTCGTAGACAGATAGAGAGGGTGAAATTAAGAGGAAGGGTGAATAATTTTGTTTGTCACATCACTATCACATGTAAACCACATATCAGTCATGTCAACGCTATCATTAGTTTTTGGACAGAGTTAGACTAGTAGACTAATTTGTTTATTTTGTAAAACTTAATGATTAAAAAGTGCCATTTAAAAATAGGAGGACCAAAAATTTTTATATGAGCAAAATAAGGAAACAAAAACGTTCATATAAGCAAAATAAGGGGACAAAAACTACAATTAAACAGCAAAAATAAATTATACATAAGTGTCACGTGGCTGTTATATTAACACCATTGTTAATTTTTTGACAGTGTTAATGATGTGGACCAATTCATTTATTTTGTGAAACTTGAAGAACTAGAAAGTTATATTTAAAAATAAGGGAACCGAAACGTTTATTTTACCAAAATAAGAAAATCAAAACTACATTTAAGCCAAATAAATAATATATTTAAGAAGATTTCTTAGATACTTTTGGTATTTATGTAGTATGTCATACTACATAAAAATAACAAATATATGAATGACATGTGTACAAGTTAAATATTTTTAAGTTTGTTTAAAAAATAAAAAATTATGTTTTATATCCAATAAATTATATTTTATATATAATAAAATATAAAAATTATGTATGTTTACTACGTCAGTGTAGTATGACATACTCATATAATATTATAGAATCTTCATACATTTAAATATTAGTATTTTTTTTTTAAACATTTTCTTACTATTTTATCTTTAACTAAATGGAAGGGTGTGGTGATTTGGTTTCAATTGGATTGCTGAATGCATTATCGAATACAGTTAGATATAGTATTGTTTTTGGTATTACTAACAAAAATGACCCATGATCATAAAGCAAATTTCCATTCTCTCCCTTTCTTTAACCCAAAAATAAAAAATTTCCGTAGTTTTGGGACATCGTATTTTCCAAGTTCACGCTAACAAAAACTTCCGTAGTTTTGGGATGTCGTATTTTCCAAGTTACTCTCGCTTTTCAGAGCCTTAGAAAGCTTACCTTTTGGCAATACTGTAATATGAGGAAACAGGATACTTATTGTAGTCACTCTTCTCCATATATGTTAAATTGGCTTCATCTTTTTGGTGTTTTATAATTTATACACACCTTTATGTTTATTAATTATACCATTTAACTGTTCATTTTTGTTCCAGAATAAATGGAGATTACTGAATTACCCGTAGTACTCTAATGAATGCACGGGTTTTACTCAAGTCATCCTTTCCTGGTCAGGCAACTTAGGTTGGGTGTGGGTGGGTTGTTGCATCATGCATGTTTGGTTTAGCAGTAGAAACCATATTTAACTAAAGCTTTTGCTCAAGGTAGAAATGCGGTTCTATCACAAACAAAAATGTGCATAGTGTGGTTAAGTTTTATGAACGCATCACACAGTTTTTATAGTAGTATTCCCTTGGGCTTCTAAAATCACATTGCGACGTTTTTGGTTACTCAGTGATTCAGTTGTTTCTGATTAGAATCATTGCCACATCTAACTCTGTGTTTCAATTCTTGGATCATAATGCAGCGTGGGTGTTATGATGGAAACTCAATCACGGGAAGTAGTGCCTCCCAAGCCCCAGGTTAAAGCTACCCTTCGCCTTGGCACAGAATCATCCTCTGTTCAAGCAAACAAAGGAGCTCTCTCAAAGCAAATAGTTCCATTGAAGGAGGAAAGCATGATCATATTGAAGGATTTCATAACGAAGCATAATGTTCCTCACGAAGTCCCTAATGAGTTAGTTGAACCTTCTTCCTGAGAAGCCGCAAGCGAAATCCAAGAAAACAAAATTAAAATAGCTCTTTGACATACGTGTACGATTTAAAATATAAGTACTAATGTGTCATCTTATGTCATCACCTATGTTTCATTGTCTATGGTTTTCATGCTGCTGAGCTGAGGCCTTATGTCAAATGACTCAAAACTCAAAAAGCATTCCTATCATTAGTCTCAATTTGTCAAAATTTTGTTTTCGCATTTTTAAATAATGTTTTCTGTTTGTTTCCCCATTTGGAGTGGATTACTCTATGACGTGTGAAAAATAAAGAGAAGGAAGACATATACAACGTATATTTTCGAAAGCTACGGTCATAACAAAATATGAAGGTTCCTCTCATTCTAGAAGAAAATTAGCGCTGCCTTATCCCATTCATTCATAGTCAGGGGTCATATGGTCCCCATCTTCCCAATCTTTGTCCCACCACACACAAGCACTCTCTCTCCCCTTCTGCCCCATCAGCAACTAACTTAACAGCTAGAAACCTCCTTTCCCTCCTTTCTCTCCAAAAAAGCAACCAGTAACCACCCTCAGAGTAACATTGAAAGCAAAATAGAATCATGGGCTCTCTGGTTGGACATGTAGCTCCTGGTTTCGGCTTCTTGATAATTGGTTTGTGGCACCTCTTTAACCACATCAAGCTCTATGCTCTTAATTCCAAGTCCTATATCTCTTCTCCATGGTTTCCTACCGCGAAATTCAAATACTTAGAGCTTCTCCTCATCATGGCAGGCTCCACAGCCTCCGTATCCGTGGAGCTCTTCATTGGCCCCGACCGCCACCAACCTTTCGATCCAGATGGAAGCATTCCTTCCAATCATCTCCGTAACTTCGAACACTCCTCCATTTCTATGGCCTTCTTTGTCTATGCAGCTTTCGCCATAGTTCTTGATCGAATTGGTGCCAAAGAGCAGTATGGCCTGACTCAATTGATGGCTGCCATAGCTTTTGCTCAACAGCTTCTCCTTTTTCACCTGCACTCCGCTGATCACATGGGACCTGAAGGTCAATACCACTTATTGTTACAGCTTGTGGTGCTCGTTTCTTTGGTTACCACCTTGATGGGAATTGGGATGCCAAAGAGTTTCTTGGTCAGCTTTGTACGAAGCGCCAGCATATTCTTCCAAGGCTTGTGGTTTATAGTCATGGGCTTCATGCTCTGGACACCTAGCTTGATACCCAAAGGTTGTTTCATGAACTATGAGGAGGGTCACCAGGTGGTGAGATGTTCCGGTGACGAGGCCCTCCACCGCGCCAAATCGCTGGTGAACATTGAATTCAGCTGGTTCTTGGTTGGAGTCACTATTTTTGCGGTGTCCTTGTACTTGTTTTTGGACAAAATTTATGGTGAAAAAATTGAGTATTTTTCCTTGGGAAAGGAGGAGGAAGAAGACCAACAAGATGTAGAGTCAAATGAGGACGATGTTGAGTCCCAAAAGAAAAGCGTACTTGGGAATGCCAACAGTTCTGTTCATATGGGAAAATCCTTTTCACCATTTGACATGGAAAGGTAGAAGTATTGTTAATAATGAAACGTTAAGAGGGGTAGATGTGTGATTAGGTGGATTGTTGTACAATACTATTAGGGGGCGTTTGGTAAATATTTTTTTTTAGTTCCTAAGAAACATTATTCTTAAGAATCTTGTTCCTAAGAATCTTATAATTTATGTTTGGTTGGCCATAAACATTTTTGAAAATGTTAAATATTTATTTTTAGAAATTTTATAATTTATGTTTGGTTCAAATGCTACATTTTTTTGGAAATTTTGGTTATTTTTCTAAAAATACCCTTATTTAAATTTGGATGAATAAATAAATAAATTACTATTATATATCATTTTTATGGTGAGACTCATGTATAACAAATAATATGAAAAAAAGTTATTACTTAATAACTGTTGGGATGAAATAACTTGGGTTCAAATAAATTACTATTGTTTCAACATGGTAAAATCCATCACGAATTCCTAATGAAATCTATCATGAACAAGCTTAGTCGCCAACCATATGTTTAATCTGTTCCCTTAGTTGAGTTTTACTTAATAACTGTTCTGATGAAATATTAAGTATTGATAATCATGATAAAGAAGGATTCTTCACATAACAAGTATGATATCTTGCATTTCGTGCACATACTGCATCATTTTGTTGTTCATTGATAAATAATGAACAATTGCAAAGGAAAACGCCTCTGTACACCACTTCAAGAAAAGGAAACGTTCTATTTGTTTAAATGCCAGTAGAGAGTGGTAGTACACATTGAGTTTCGCTTTCATACTCTCACCCAAAGAGTGAAGTCACTGAGTATGAAGACTACTAATATTTGAAACAAAACAATTTCAATATTTCATAGAGCACATTGTAACATCAGTGTACACACTCTTTAACTGGACCAAGATGATCACAGTTTCATAAATGGTTAAATTACTGTGACAGTACACACTCTTTAACTGGACCAAGATGTTCACAATTCCAATCATCTAGTTCGCGGGATCCACACGACTCTAAGTACTCTAGGTGGCCCTGCCAATTAAAAAAGCTCAATAATATGAATAGGGAAACAGATGACAAAAATTCAGACTCCAAAACAAACTATAATGCCAGCAGCTGCAAGATCAAATAAATCATTTGCTACCTGTCTCAGATATACCACTTTTTCACCAAGTTGAGGAATATAACGGTAACCCTCCTCGGGCTCTGACAGCATCAGCCAAGACAATTTTCTGATGGGGTTGTTTGACATTGTTCTAGTTAAAGTACCAGGGTTATCGACAAAGTGCCCTCCCTGGCTACTTCTAGTATGCCTTGATCTTTGATGAAGGTGATCAGGGACTTCAATCGAAGATCCTGCCCTATTAGACGTCCCCCAAAATTTTGGCCCCCTCGAACCTTAATCCTTAGGTTCAAAGCATTTGGCTCATCTGAAGTCTTGATTCTAACTGATCGTGTTCTACGTATAGGATCCCTTACAGCATCAGATAGACCAATTCCTAAACCATGACGGTTGCTGACATTTGAAGTACTTTCTTCTAAATGATCTTGATTGACTTCAACTTCGTATGACTTGTCCCTTTGATGAATGTCATCAACTATTTTCTTGTCAGAATCTAAATGGGGTATTTGCAGGGAATTTAACTTTCCATCGTCTTCACCCTCTTCTTGTACTTCCATAATTGGATTAGGTGCCATAAAAGAGGAATTTCCGGAGCTAACAAATTTTAGTTTACAAGGGCCTTTCATGTCTGCAGAACTCTCTTTCTTTTTAATAACTAACTTCGTTGAATGCAAAGGTGCTTTCATTTTGAGGTCATGAGAGTGGCTTGAGTGAACAACTTCATTTCTTTCTAGTGAGTCCTCCCTGCATTTCTCGGACCCAGGCCAGCCTTTATTGCTATCATTCAACTTTCTCATCACCAGATGACAAGGAGGCATCACCATTTTGCTGATGCATGCCATTGCCAGGCAAGGGAGAGAAAACTACTATATTCTGATTTTGTATATAAGCGACGTAATTCTTATTGTAAGTTTATTAAGTTGAGTGGGTTTAAGATAAAAAATTTCTATGTACTCTATCTTTAATTGAGGTCATTAGGTGAGACTCACTCACTTAAATTTAATGTCACTCTAAATATCTTAAAAAATCAAATTAGTTAAGGTGGGTTGAGTCAACTCAGTCAAGTTAATTGAAACCATTTTTCCCAAAAAAGAAAACTCAATTTTTAATTTAAGAAAGTGTTGTGCTGTCACCTCATATTAAAAAATCTCACATATTATATAGCAATTAAAAGATCAATGGCTGGGATTGTGACATTGGTTACCGGTACAGCAGTACTAGTTATAGAATTGAGGAGCTTAGTGGTGGGTAATCCACAAAATATAAGTAGTGCTTGCACATTTAGGTATAGAGATTTTTTTTTTTTTTTTTGGATATGAGGTATAGAGAATTTTAAACATGCAAAAAGAGGTTTGAAATTTGAATGGGTGGATATGAATTTATTTAAAGCTTAAATAAATCAAACAAAAGTTAAATAGACCATTACTATCATGTATACAAATATAAAAAAAAAAAAAATGTATTTAACTATTTACAAGTGTGGAAAAAAGGCGACTCTTCAACGTGTAGCCCCAAAAACACGGGGACAAGTTGCCATGGATGGTGGATCATGGATGACTCGAGAGTTGAGACAGCAGGAAAACCAACCAGGACCAAATCCAAGGGAGAATGATTTAAATAATGTCAAATAAATATTTAAATGAATTATCGTTAAAATTATTTATAAAAATAATTCTATTTAAAATATTTTAATTCAACATTAACAAATTAAATGAAATATGTTATTTAAAATTTGTGTGTTTCTTAAAGACACGTTAAATCATTAAAAAAAGAAAAAAAATAAAAGAAAAGAGAAAGATAATGATTTAACCTGTACTATATTAATACATATATCTTTAAGTGGCACGCTAAATTAATATAAAACAACAATTTAGCGTGTTTCTTTTTATGACAACCTTTTTAATTTTTGCTTGTAAGGACTCGATTTTTCAATGTTGCAAACTTTTAAGAAAAATATTACATTTGAAATAATATATCTCATTTAATCCGTTAAAATTTGATTAAAATATACCCATTTTTATAAATAATTTTAACAGTAATTTATTTAAATATTTATTTTATATTATTTAAGTGATTTTGCCCAGATCCAGAAATGCGAACTGATGAATGAAAATGCTACTTCATCATAATCAGAAAGTGATAGGCTTGAAAATTTGGATAGAAAGATGATGGGGGAGGTGAGGTAGTTTATTAGCCGTAGGCTTAGAACTACAGTTGCGGTGTTTATTGCGTAATAATGATTTTTCTTATCAAGTATTCTTCCATTTCTTGTGAACTGTGATTTGAGAAAGACCGTAAAATTTTCAAACTCATTAAAAGGAAGATATGAAACTCAAGTATTGTTAGATATTGGGAAGGGGAATAGAAGAGAAAGTGAAGAGCCATTTTTTAATCAAAATTGGGAAAGTAAGAGAGAAATAAATTCATTTGAGAAAAGAGAATATTTTTTTATTAAGTCTGATGAAGTAAAATTGAAAAAAATAAAATAAAGAACTTTGTCATTGGAAAGGAAAGGAAAGGATAGGGAAGTAGTAAACAAGAAAAATATTTAGACATGACGTGTCGGTGAAGGGTAGAGCTGAGAGATTCTTATGGACGTGTGGTAAGGCAATAAGATGCCAAGTAAGGAATCCGGAGAAAAGGAAGCCCGCTTCAATCTCCTTTTTCTTTGACACTTGTACTCTCTCTCTCTCTCTCTCTCTCTCCCTAACTTAAAGATCAAAGCTTTAGCGTCTCTGTTTCCTTCCCTCTTAGTCTTACTTTTTGGATTTTGCATGGTGAAACTGAAACCCAAAAGACAGATAGAGACTTGGAAAGTAACAAATGGAGGAGCAAAGCAAAAAGAAGAGCCACCAAATAAACATTAGTAATGGTGGCGGCGGTGCTATTACTGGGCTTCTTGTGTTGGGTGGAGCCTTAGCAATTACAGGCCTCATGGCAGTTGCAGCTTTTGCAACCAACAAAAATAAGAAAAAGGGATTGGGATTGGGTTCCCAAGTGCCCCAAGAATCCGACCATAGCGGCTCTAAAACTGAGGATGAGGACGAGGAGGCTGAGGCCACCCAAGGCCAAGGTCTGCGCTCTCTTCTTCACGAGGATTCTACAACCACTGATGCCAATGCAGGGTATGTAACTATGTATACTATGCTGCAAATTTAAAATAATATTGTTTATGTTTTGTTTCCTGAATTCAACGCTGCAGCCATTAACTAATTAACCTGCAGTTGCGCAACCTATACAACACCAGAGATCAGCATGTACCAAATTAATTCCACCGACTTGCTCTCTACCCAAACTTTGATATTGGTAATTCATCCCTTGTCAATTTTCTTTCATTTCTTCTTTTTCTACAATAATCATATACAGAAGAAAATGAATTAAGCCTATTAAAAAGTTAAATGGTTCAGGAGGAGAAACCTGGCCTCAAAAGCAGCAATGAAGAGAGCCCAATCTGCTTTCATCAGGAAATTGTCTTCTCTGATGATTCGCACCCAGGAAGTGCAGTGTCATTAAATGATAATGGGGTTGAGGAAGACGTGGACAAGACTGAATCTGAAGAGGGCCTCTATTTTATAGAAATGATTGGGGCCCAAAACGAGAATGCAACACCTGAGGCTGAAACAAGAGATGATACTGACGACGACGAGGAATTTGATGATAGCGTAAGGAGCTCAGAAGCAACAGGCAGGACTTCTCTGGATTCCAATGAGGAGCCAATTTGGCCAGCAGAGTTGATAGAGGAACCTCAGAAAGAATTCAAGGAAAAGAGTGTTAATCTCCAAAGCCCCCAGGACCAGGAGGAGCTTGAGAAAGCAGTAGCAACACCCGAAACAAACGACTCTGAATCTGATACCAATCTTAGCACTGAGGTTGACACTGATAGTTCCAAATCGGATTCTTCTGATTGTGTTGGAAATTACGATTACAGAGATATGACAAGAGTAACAAATTTATATGCGGTGCTGAATGATCATGATCAACCATCAGTTAAAGTATCACATCCATCAAACTTGAGAATCTGGATTGCCTCTCTGCTGTTACTGGCGCTGCTGCTCTTCCTTCTACTTGTGTTCACTAATCGCACGCCACTGTCTTCCTATTTCCTTCATGCTACTTCTCTTGTAGTCCCATGAAATGATTCTTCGACCAAGTGCTACCCAACTATTTAATTTCTCCGAGTTCGGTCCAGACAAGTAGATCGATGTTTACTGTCTGTATTTACAAAACCAGAAGTACTTCTGATTGACAAGTATAATAATGAAGACTTCAGAGTTTAGAGCATAAAAAATCAGGAATTTACTCTTTATTTATTTAGAATTTAATTCACTCGACTATTATGGGATGTCTCCAAAATAACTTTTAACCCCGAAAATCAAAATTTACTGTGTAGTTCTGGCAACAGATTGCAAATGGAAAGGAGCAAATTCAGATGATTGAGTAGCAACATTGAGTTCCCCACAACTGCTAAAATAAACAGCGCCAAACACTAAGGAGAGATCTGTATAAATTTTACCAACCTACATGCTGTGAATTATCAGACAATGACAGTTCCTAAAATAAATTATGAATACCTGATTATAGCCAATTGTTGATTCCAGTGCATCCAAGAAGTGGTAATACCATGCGCACATGACTAAATGAAGTTTATGGCGAAGGAAAATAACATTTTGTTGCATGAGATCCGTACAACCTTTTTGTATTGAAGTTACGATTCTTCACAAGTACCTTTACATTGTATACCCTCCTTTACCCTATCACTCTTTTCTATATACAGTGCCTTGAATTTTAGAGTCTTTGGCTCCATTGACCGCTACCGGTTTATTTGTTAGAGTTGAACAAATATATATCAGAAGGAAACTATAAACAAAAAACACATTAATGACAAAATTTTGTTCCCTGATCTGTAATGGGTTGGCCTTTCTCATCACTACAATCAACTAGCATTCTAGAGCATCTTGATCTTCTATCAAGCTTGGCCAGCTGCAACCGGTAGACCATCCCAAAACACCTGATATCAGATCTACTCTAGAGCAAGCACTGACCTGAGAAAAAAATTATTTGTGTAAGTGATTTGAGATTTATTGAAAGAAGAATCACACAAATTAAGCACCCAACATAGTGAGTGTTGAGATATGATACAGTACCAAACTTTCCAACCTCCCTTCAACGTGAAATAACATGACGCCCATTCCCCTTCCTCCATCAATCTCAGCCTGGTCATTTGTAAGGCAAGTGTTTCAGATATATCACGCAAAATAGCATCATTATATAATATCAGAGCCAGATATTTGATGACACTTGCTTGGACTTAGTTGTAACACTCACCACACAAGAACATATGGTTATGCCTGCAGTGGCCAATGCTGTTGTGACCTCAGCAATCATGCCTGAAATAATTATTTACCAGGTTGGAACATAATATAGTAATTTTAGATTTATGTTTTATGTGCCTGTGTGAGAAGAATCAAAATTATAACCGCTGGATAGTAATTTTTGGTTCCCATTACAACCCAAGCAACGGTTTTTGTTCGTCCAACTTCTGTCAGAGATGCAATTCATGCAGCATCTCCCGTGAATATTAGCGTTTTCATTATAAAAGAATAAGCTTACCTCTTCGGTCTACACATAATACACAAAACCATTGGATGGAGTGCCCTTCTAGATTGTGCCAAGAGGCAATTTTCTGGGCTTGCCAACTTTCTAAACCAGGCAGGACTTCCTTGTATCTTGGAATGTTAACTTGGATCATCTTGGAAATATGGTTTCCCTGCAACAACTCCCCCTCACCCTTCAAATTCACATGCTGAATATGCTTGTTATGTTTTCCGTTTACCTTAGGGGTCCAAACACTTCCATTCTTACTTTGGAGGACAGCCTCATTTTTTCCTGGGGATGATATTTCCACGACATTCATAAACATTTTCTCCCACAGAGGTTTGACACCCCTTGAACCATCTGACAGATATTCAGATTCGCTATCCCCGTCAGAATCAGCTATAAAGTCATTGACTGCTTCTGTTGTAATATCAGCAGCAGAAAGCGCAGCCTGTTCTCTGAGAAACTACACAAAATAGAGAATGCTTAATGTTAGAGCACAACAACTTTTTCAGGGGGAGGGGGTTCATGCCCCACATTCCTCATAGGAAACCTTACCTTCATAATTTTGTGTCTCGCACTGCGTGTTTTTGCATGTTGCAACCAGTGCTTATGCCTCTGAAAAGCTGATTTGCTGGAAAGTGCCTGTTAAAAAGAGTTGTGAGCTCCAATGAAGTGATAGAAAGTGAAAGAATGGTAATCATGAACAATCATTTGTGTACAAACAAACAGAAACAATCCAAAATACCATTGACCTAGGGTAGAAAAAATCAGTTCTTCAAAGATTTTACATGTCTACCTACAGCAAACAAAGATGTCTAAGTATCATATTTCTACTCACATTTTTCATATTGTCGCCGAATAATTAGTCTAATTGAAAAATTACTGATGAATGAATAAATCCTAAAATACATAAACCATTCTTAGAGTATCCAGTGGTCCAAAACCATGTAACTGTGTAAGCAAGATGCATGTTATTAAGAAACAAATTTTTAGCACCAAAGTAATACAATTTGCTGCGGGATACATTTGAGAACACGTGCATAAACCATCAATCTGGAACAGAAGATGTGCAGATGGTGAATTCAGCAATTTTTTAAACAAAACCCAGCATCATCAGATTTCCACCACTGCAAAACAAATTTATATTTTTACATATTCTAAAAAATAATTTACTTTCCAATTACATTATATCTATCAAACAGGGGAAAAAAACACTGGATTGGATGAAGAATACTAACATTATATGTGATTATCTCCACAACTTCTGCATTTGCAAGTACGTGTGTGGGAGAAACAAGATTACCATTGACCTGCATTTACACCACATTAAGAGTCAATATATTTCTATAAATACTAATTTCCCTTTGAATCTGCCATTCGAAGGCTGACAGTTTCACAAATGACTACCAAACAATCAAGAATACCTTCGCAGCTACTATCTTGTTGCCAACTTCAGTGTGTATCATATAAGCATAGTCAATGACAGTAGCACCCCTGGGAAGATTCTTAATCTGCTTATAATATGAAGTAAATGTCAAGGAACTGCAGCCAATATTCTGAGACATGCTAATCAATTCTGCCTTTTCAGAAAACTGAAGGAAGAAGATATAATCACATAGTACGTGAAGCATTCCACCCTTACCTCTCCCCTGGGTGTAAACACAAAGACACGGCTACCCAATAGATCTCTCAAAATAGTGTCCACAAATTCCCTAGAACTCATGTTGCCAACAAACTCTTCTTGCCACTCTCTAATAGCATTGAGCCACCCAATCTGGAGAAAAGAAAATGCTTTATCAATGAAATCAGCATCAAGCAAGATGGACCAAAGGATATAGTAAGAGCTCTCTTTAAGGATGATTTCCAACATAATCTTTCATAGGCAGATAGCATACTCTGAGTGCAATGTTTGCATTGTTAAGACAGACTGTCTTCCCTCTTGAGCTTTTACCACTAGGCATTGCACGTCCAACCAAGCCAGTGACGAATTCTCTCCCACTATAATGAGCAGCAATACCCCTCTCAGCTATCAAATCCATTTCTTCAGTTCTAATCTGCCAAAATTAAATAAACAAAATTTACAACTAGTACTTTGCAAATGATATAAGCTTTCTCCTCCCCACCCGCTATCCCACTTTTTTTTTTTTAATTTTTAATTTTTTTTAAGAAAAAGAACAATGAAGACTAAACCTAAAGCAAATGATAACATCCTAAGCAAGTTTAAATAAGGAGGAAGGGCTTGAAGGAAAAACTGTGCATGAACTTCACTTGACTCAGCTAAGGCTCTATACCCAATTACTTGGTGAAAATTAAGCATTCAAAGAAATAGTCACCAATATTACCTGGACTTCTAGCCGAAACATGCTCTCATACAGAAAAGGAATCACAGTCGTATGGAGACTCTGGTAGCCATTAGGTTTGGGCATTGCAATATAATCTTTCACCTATATTAAAATATAACAAATATTTTTCACCATTCAATGCAAAATGGTTTATCTTAAACTAACATTTAGTACTCTCCAACAGAATCAAGAACAACATACGTACAGATCTAGGAACAGGGGTCCAGATTCCATGGATCAAACCCAAAACATGGTAGCAAATCTGCAGCAAGTAGGACAATGAGAAAAGGCCCTGTGATATACTAAGTACAAGGTGGAGCGGAATGGAAACACCCATATTCTTAGGCAGACACAAGTGATTACCTGCTGTGGACTGCATAAAGGTCCAACCCCAATGCATGGCTTTGGTTTTAAGATAACACGAAGCTGGTTACAGTAAACAGTTAATGTTTCAACAAACAAATATAAATTCAAATTTCTTCACAAAATTTTAAAAAAAAAGCTTAGTTCAAGGCATATAAAAAGCAAACCTGTGCAATTTGGTTAATCTCGTTAATTGAACCTTTTGATGTGAGAACAGCTTTATAGATACTGCACATGGCCAACAAAATTTCCAAATAAATTGCCAGAAAAGCACTTCATAAAATTTAGAATGATGCATGGAAAAAGTACATAAAATCACTTTAAATAATGTACAAGTGAATGAACAAAATTGTGGCACTGAGACTTGTGGTTAAACCTGTAAGGCTCCTTACACACAGAGCGAACTTCAGTTTTCACAGTGAGAAGGTCTAAGAACTGATCATCCTGAATTTTTTTCACCAAAATTCTGTTCGCCTAACACCAAAAGCCCATAGAAAAAAGTTTGATAAGTGAAATTGCATTGACATGATCACCTGAAAAGCTTGCAAAGCTGACATTTTATTTTTTACATCTCAAACTTGCACGTATAGAAAAACAGTATGCTGAAATAATCCTCCCACCACTACGTTTGAACGCCAATTTTAGACAGGAGGCAAGCATTACCTCCAACAGTTCTTTCTCATGTTCTTCATATAGGTATGCAACTCTTCTCTTGATCTTAGCATAATCTTCAGCATTCGTGTACATAAATGATAGATTTTCTAGTTCTGACTGCAGCATCAAAAGCACATTATTAAATTATGATATAGCAGAGAGGCCCTGTGTGACGACGGGTATATAATAATACAATTTAAAACAATTAGTTTCAACCCTGAGGTCCACTAAAGATATAAAGAATCATGGTAATAAAACATGAATGCTACTTCTAGGTGTCCATGGAGTTAGAGTGTACCTTGATCTGATACATTCCAACCAACTTCGCCAAAGGGGCAAATACCTGTAATGTCTCCATTGCAATGCTGGTCTATACATAATGTACTAACATTAGAAAAATAATATAGAAGTTTTTACACTATCTCAAACCACAGGGGTTGCCAGTATAATCACCGCAATTTTTTGCCTTCCTTTTTCCAGAACATGATATTTTCACTAGTCAATTATTTATATCAATGGCACACACCTGTTTATGTGGAGGCATATGTGATAGAGTGCGCATGTTATGTAATCTATCTGCTAATTTGACAATAATAACACGGACCTGAAACAGAAAATTTATTAGTTGCCAAACAGCTTTCAAAATGAAATACACTGGGAATTGACAAACATCTTTTATTTTAAATAGGTCACCTCCTCTGTCATGGCTAGAAACATCTGCCGAAGATCTTCTGCTTTCACATCTTGAATGGAATTGTTTTCATTCTTATACTTCAACTTTCCCAGCTTTGATACCTAATTAGGATGTAGAAGATAATGAGACCAATATACACCCAAAAGACCAAAGCTATTAAGGATTATAGGCTATAGCTATTTCATTAGCATACAACAATCAGTTTACCAACTACCTTAGTCTCTCCTTCCACAATGTGACGCACAGCAGTACCAAACTCCTCCTCAATCCTCTCAAAGGTAACAACATTTGTATCCTCAACTGTGTCATGCAGTAACCCAGCAGCAACAGACTCCCAGTCAAGTTCCTAGACAAACCATTGGAGCCATTTTAAATTTCAATTTGTAAGATAAATAATAATTCTAAATTATGGAATACTTTTGAACTTTGTACAACTCACAAGTTCTCCAAGAATACGGGCAACCTCAACTGGATGAATGATGAAGGGTTCACCACTACGCCTCTTCTGACCGTCATGAGCTTCAAATGCCAACTATAACAACCAGGACAACATAAAATATATTTTTTTAGAAGAAAAAAAGTAAATTCTACTATTTGGAAGAGATGAATTTGCAGGAAAGAGCATTTTAAAGATTTCTTGAAGCAGGAAGCTTACCATAAGAGCATTACGGACCAACTCCAGTTCTTTAGGTGAAAGGTATGAGATCACAGGTTTAAGATCCTGAGGCAATCAGATGATAGACAGTATGACTCAGACACAAGCAAAGAGGATCTCCCTGTTTGTAGAATTATAATTAGCATTAGACATGCCAAATATGAGAATGATGAACCAGGACTATACCTCCCACAACCTTTCAGGGGAAACCTCATTGGCAGTATCCAAAGATGAGAATGATGAACAACAGAATCTCCATCTTCTAGGAGAAACTTGAGACAAGCTTGATCTAGAGAATCCTCCAAGAAGTACAACATTAAACGCTTCATCTGAATATAAACCTACTATATTAAGGGCTTCACATCCCTGTCAATGTACAAGATTGACAGGTATCCAGGTTAGTAACCACAATAGTATTTGAATAACAAAAAGGCAAATGCTAGAACAGCAAAGTGTGATAATCTAGCTTATATGAATAGTTGGTAATAAGTATCACATCAGATCATAAACACTTCCCCCCCACCCACAC
>QAOA01006734.1:730033-780514 GCA_003255065.1 Cercis canadensis
AGGAAGTAGAGAAATGAAGTAGTACACTGCCACACCCCTACCCTCCACCCAAAGGGGAAAGCAATGCTCTGAGAAATATCCCAACATACAGTTATTCTATTATCTAGTTGCTCTAGGAAGTATGAGTAAAACCCGCAATGAAGCTAAAGCGCATGTTCAAGAAAGTAGCTAAATGTCTTTAAGCNTCAAGAAAATAGCTAAATGTCTTTAAGCCGACTAAGCTCTGAAGCCTCACAACACAAGGGAAAGTAATCACACATCAAGAAATTGCTATAGCATCAATTGAAGTTTAAGTGCTTGCAAATTTCCAATCAAAATATTAGACACAAAAAGGGAGAAAATAAGAACTAAGGCTAGAAACGGATACATATTGTTGTGTCCAAGACTGCAAATAATCATAAAAAGTTTATCTCTTCTTTATTATTGTAATTGAGACCAATCATGAAGCAAGATTCTTTTTTTACTTTTGGTCCGTTGGGGGAAGGTTGAAGAGACACAAAAAACACGACAGGCATTGAAGATAACAAATTTATGGTAGTCAGTATAAAAAAAACTGGAACACAATTCCAAATGTCAATACCCCAAGGGAAACTTAAAAAACTTACAAAATTATACCGGTTCCTTCTCCCATTTCGCCCATACGACAAGGATGAACACTGAGGAGGATGAGCTGTGCTCGCAAGGAACCCAGTTAAGACCCTTGGAGCTTTCCACGCGCATGAGAGAACACTACAGTCGTATCTTCCACTCCCATTCCCTCTTGATAACTTGCACACGTTCACGCATTCTAAAGGAACTACAAATCCGGAAATTAACATTCACTTAAGAATCAAACCTCCAAATTTCTCTTCAGAAAGATATAAATGAACTAAAAAGAACATTCACTAAGATACTAGAGATTGGCTGCATATGGAATCTTCCGCCGCTTTAAAAAAAAATAAAAACAAAAGTTGGAGACAGCCAGCCCGCATAGTAGGGCTCGCAAAGTTCACTGGTTCCCATTTACCAAGCCTCGGATATGAAAACCCAATATTCAAGATACCGCCTTTAGTGATATTTATTTACATTTTCTTGGCAACCAAAGTAGACGTACCTGACATGGAAGGAGCAGATGCCATTTTGATTGAAGCAGAGTAATCTCATTGAATCCAACTAAGCATTAATCATACCATAAGCAAAGGCTCCAGAAGAGCTCAGAAACCTCTGAAATTGTAAGCGCCTCAATGGAAGGCTCATTGATTTTGGAGAGAGGGGCAGAGAAAAGCAGGAAAGAGCACAGCAAAGCGGTTACAAGAGGATAATCAGATAGATGTTGTGATTGGAAAGCGATACCATTTACCGAGAGGTTTGTGAAATGCTGGTCTTGAACTCACAAGTTTGAATTCACACGATATGATGAAGAAGGCGAAACAGATAACAGAGAGAGAAGCAAGGACCCAAGGAGAGGAGATATAGAGTTTAGCCAAGGCCACACAAATACCGTTTAATAAAGATATTTTTCTCCTTCTCCCCTTTAGTCTTCACATAGTTTTGCAATAAAAAATTTTAATTTTTAACTTTATTTACAAAATAAGAAGATTTTTAAAATTTCATGGAAGGGTTTTAGGTCAATCGGCTATTTTTTTTTTCTGTCCACCCAAAAATAAAAATAGATGAAATTTTCTTTGCCGTTTTTGTGTTTAGGTAATGCAATGACCACACCCGCCATTGGGCCATATCGGTTGTGAATTGCAATTAGCGACAATACATTTATTCTGGTTGACGATAGTACCCTTGTTTTATGACGGCATTTGCTCGTGTATTTTCTTCTTGACAGAACTTATATTTTTTTTCTTAGTAAATATATTTTCTTTTAACACTTTATAATTTTCTAGAAAAAAAAAAAGTCCCTTCGGACATCTCGTATTATTTAAAGAGTTTTTATTTACTTTTTCTTCTACCATATTAATTTTTTGTAACAATTCTACCATATTAATCTAGCAGGATGGTGGATGGGTAGGATAACTTTTTACAACTCAGGAGATTTTCTTTCTTGTTTATGAGTATTATAATCTAAATTTAAAGTTTATTATTTAGATCTTTATTCAGTATGAAAACATATAAATTTAGGGGGACAAAAAAGTTCAATTCAAATAATTAGAGATAAACCGTACAAAAGAAAAATCAAGTATAAATAGATACATCGTGGTTGATTGAATTACTACTAGCTGTCTTACTGAATTGATTGAGTATAGTTTCAAATTAAACAAAAAATAATGTTGAAAATAAAAATCTCACACATTGAATAGATTTAAAATATAAATTAATTAAAGTAAGATATCATAATGTTTTAAAACATTAAAAAGCTAAGAAAGCTATATATCAAAGCAGAAAAAGCAAGAATACTCAAAGATTGTCAAAACACGAGCTTGAATAAAAATTAGAAGTATGGAATATAATATTTATCCATTAATCAATGGTGATGAATAAAGTGCGTAGTCACGGATGACCCTAAGTTAAAGTTAGAGTTAGAGTTAGATTATAATCAAAGCTTGTATATGTTTTCCATTCACGTTATTTCTCTTGACTGTTTCCTCTTGGTGCCCATAATTCCGAGTTTTTAATTTTCCTCGACAGACAATGTGCCTGGCCAGAACTCAGATCACAAGGGGGTGGAGCCAAGAAAAAATAAATAAATTTAAGTGGAATCTTCACATATATTATATAATATGAATAATATAGGAGCCAATTTTTCATCAATGAGTTAGAAAGGTAATGTGTATTGAATTGGTAATTTGTCTTATCAGATGTTTTATGTACATTGGCAACCATTTTCTATGGGAACTTATCGTTAAATGTTCCATACTTTTCAGATGGTGTGTTTATATCGGAATTAAAAATGCAAAAATGGTCCTTCCACTGAGATGCTCTTTTTCCAGTAAAACTGAAAGAACTTTAAAAATTGATTGCTCTTTGGAATTCATAATAAAATAAATATTTTATCATCAGAAAACAAGCAACTGGCCATGGATCATTGGCATATGATCCCCTCATTATCTTGGAAGTAGCAGTCAGAATATACTACTCCCTACGCAAAGCATCTACTGCTGCCATATCACGAACTAAACTAGCATAGTTAGCCGATCCATGATTTTTTTAAATTAAAAAAAATAAAATATAAAATGGGCAAATTTACCAAATTAATGCCTTTTAATAAAATAATTACGAGTTTGGGTTTGTTTTTAAATTATTTACGAAAATGGGTCTATTTTTTTTTTCTCACTCCGCGTAATGTGTTTTTATCATAAAATATTGAAATGAAGATAAAAAACACAAAAATGATACTGTGTTTTCTTGTATAAAACGTAGATTCATTTATGCATTTTCTGTTGAAAACGCACATTTAGTTCGGCGTTTTCTATTGAAAACGCATATGCGTTTTTCACTTCCCAATGTGAGTCAACGCCTCTTCCTCAAGCGTTTCCCTCTCACCCCTTCACCCATCTCCGACCGTTTCTCTTCCATTTCCCTCTCCCATTGGATGGAGTTGCAGAGGAAGAAGAGGATTTACGAGTTGGGTTCTCTCCCACCTTTCTTGCTTGTCTTTGCTGGGTACGTGGAAGCCATTGATCACAGGTAGAACCAGCAGGGGTTGGGTGAAGATACGAGTTGTCTGCACCCTGGCCCTGTGAGTCTCTTGCATTGGAGTGGTAAAGGGAAGCCATGGGTGAGACTTGATGCCAAGCAACCTTGCCCATTGGATCGTCTTTGGGAGCCTTATGATCTCTACAAGTCACAGCACCATCAGAACAGAGCAAGGGATCAACCATGGAGCTTTTCTTTTTCGATCTTGGTGGGATATTCCCATGATTTATTATCTTTGTTGCATTTCTTGTCCAGAGATTCTTCCTGTACAGATTAGGTAGAAGAGATATAAGGGACGGGGTTTTCTTTTTCTTTTTTTTCATTATTTTTAAGAGTTTTTTTGTATTTTTCATATTGGAGTTTTTTTCCCTTTAAATTCATGTTCTTTACATAACGTTCAATTCTTTTTCTTCTGGGGGGTCCTGCCCTTGGAACAATTTTGGTGGAGGGAATGGGAGAGTGAAGGCGAAGAGAGGTGAAGGGGTGAGAGGGAAAAGGAAGAGGTGAAGGGGTGAGAGGGAAAGGAAAGAGAGAAAAGTGGACTTAGGAAAGGCTGATTTGGAATAATTCTTAAAAATAAAAAAAAAGACCCATTTCAGTAAATATTTTTAAAACTAACCTAAAACTGTAATTTTTTTTTTAAATAGCATTATTACTGTAAATTTGCCTATAAAATGACCAAAGGTTCTTGTCCTTTTTATTTAATGCAAAAAGAAAAAAATATCTTCTGTTTGAGTTTAAACACATGCCAATAGGGTTAATTAAGCTGGTAATTAATGATCGAATTATTTTATTAATAAGGTTTAGATTTAAATTCACAATTTTTTTTTTAAATAATTTATAAATATCATTATAGATTTTCGTTGAAGCCTATAGCATATCTTGACCTCAGAATAGGATAATCTCACTTCACTCTAAACTTTATTTTAAAAAAAAAAAAAAAAAAGGTTACACTAATGAACAACCTTGAAATATTTCATTCATGTTAATTACTGTCTAAAAGTCGCTTACATTGTTTTTCGCCCCTTATGGTGGTCAAGGCAATGCAAGTAGACGAGATTATATTTTCTGCGTTTCTTCTTCTCTGCTCCATCCAGCAACATCAAATTATTGCGTATTTGCATTGCTGCTTTTTATTTAAAACTACTACTCGTTATGGTTTTATGACTTTGTCGATCGTATTGGAATCTTCAAATTTTGAATATGATAAGGCATATTCTTCTTCCTCTTGTATGGACATCACAGACTTCCCAAAGGGTATGCTATTTCTTTCAAGCAAATCTCAAGTCATCTTCGACAAGCTATAAGGAACTACTTCAACGCCCATGAATCAGAAAGCATTCCTAAATTTAAATGCACTGGCTTGTAATTAATTAAGCATTATTTTACCTATCGATTATGATTTCTTTTAATCTGAAGCCTGCAGCAATTCTCACTTGAATTATACATGTGGCAAGAAATGCAGGCCATGAGTAGCAAGTGAAATGGCTTTTGGGTGGGGGGGAAGGGGATTTGAACTCAACTACTGCATCTAAATTCTAAAGCATTAAAAGATTAGGGTGAATCATATGCTGAATGAAACATTAGAGGATACTAAGAAATGCATCTGAATGAACCTGTGAATCATGTTAATAGGTTCACTATAGAATTATGTGATATCGAAAACTTGAACAGCACCATTCCCAGTCCCAAGGAGGGTACGAGATGCAACTGGTACGCTGCAAGAAAGAAAGGCAATGCCTAAGAGAAAAATGGGCTTTGCCGTAATACCCATTATTGTTGATCGATGATGACCTGCAGCTTGCAACCTCTTTCTGTTAAGTCTATCTTTGGTGATTGTCTTTCCCATAATTAGGGATATGATGAAGGAGGTTTTTCTTGCTCTTTTAGTTTCTATCTTTAGTGCTGTGTTGTCTTACTCCATGTAATTTAGTTACGTACATTGTCACTTACGCTATATTCCAGCTCAAATATCACGCACTCAGTTTGGCCATATAGCCATATATATACAGTGCGGCCTTACCACACTCGCAAACGCAGTCAGTTATATTGCCTTTGCCAACAATCTGTTCAATTACCTTTAATTGGATTAAAACTTTAAGCCATCATCAAAATTCTCTTCTCTTTGTAAAAAGGAGTGCAATGTTTTTTTTATTATTATTAAATTTATACAATCATCATAATTTAGCTTNACAATCATCATAAATTTAGCTTGACAACTACACATTCCAAAATTAGTGTATATATATATAATATATATATAGTGCGAATTAATTTACACCAAGTATAAAACTTGAATACTTACACTTTTCAAAAAAAAAATTAAAATTAATCAAATCATTCAATTATGTTATATTATGGTATTGATCTTACATGTTAAATTTTTTAAAAATAAAAAATTTCTAAGTATTTAATCTAATTGATGACATTCACTTATATTTTGAAGTTTTTGCCATCCATTAAAATCAAACAATTCAATGAAATATTTATCAATTTTCAAATTTTATAAAATTTTATGAGTATAATTTACATAATGAAAATTTTTAATTCAACAGTTAAATCTATTAAATTTTTCTTTCAAAAAAAGTTATTTAAGAATATAAATGTGATAAGTCTTATCCCATATATCTATATATATATATATATATATATATATAATACGTCTCTTTGCAACTAGATCTCATCTTAAATATCATAATCTGTTACCCCTTTCTGTCTCCTTGTCAGGCAACGTTCTATGCACACCTCAAAAGAATAATTGTAAAATGAAGCTCCTCTACGGCAACACTGCTTTACATGATTCGCATCATCATGATATGTTAATCCAAAATCACAAAACTTCTCACAATTTTGTTTGTCGCCACTTAATCCAGAACTGCCTGGGAAACTTTTCATCCACTTACCATAAACAGCGTTCTACCTGGTTCCTCGTGCATGTACCAACATATTGTGCTGTATAACCACAAGCATGATCAGACATTAACTTATCAAGGGTTGAATGTGATTTAGATTTAGACGGAGGAACATTAATATTAGAAGTATTCTTTATAGGATCGGCCACCATAGCCAACACAGCCATAATCAACACCACTACTATCATCATAGTTAGTCTCTTCCTAACCTTTATTTTGTAGTTCATAGCTCCTTCAGATTTCCTGCCTCAATTTTCTTCGTTGTTAGAGATATATAATTAAGTATATTTTGTTGCAATTTAATGATCAGTTGAAGCGCTTTTATAATGATATTAATATAATTTGCAAGATTATATTTATAAGAAAATATTTATTATCTAATTAAATGAAATTCAATGGCTAGTTACGTCATCTCCTTAGAAGACAAACGGATGGATATATGGAAGAAATGATCATAACGATGCGTTCTTGGTATTGGCTAACGGCTATATTTTGTTTTGATAGCCAGTACTATATACAGCCTTCAACTTTACATGTTTAATGATGATCGTGTTAAAGATATTAATAAAACCATTATTATTGAGTCGTCTCTTACCGAATTTCATGGTTTTGCTTTTTCCCTTTTCAATTTGCCTTACAAGGGGTTGTGAATGGCGTAGAAACAATGTTTCAAAACGAACCCAATTTGGTTTAAAATGGAATTCGTTGTTTTTATTATAAAAGAAAAAAAGATTAAGAATAATATTGAACTTGCAGATCAGCAGGGTAGTCAAACCCATGAGTGAGTATTATTTCCAAGATGGATGTCACCGCCACACCAAATTAAGAGCAAAAGATTCTAGACTCTAAGCTATGCCTAGCTCCCTGTATAAGTTTGTACACGCTTACTCTGGCACACATCTTGTGACAGTAAATTTACACACCTCAGCATGAAGTTGCGCATAAAAATAGCAACGTCCCTCCGGAAAAAAAATCAAGCACAAGCTGGGGGGTTCAGTTTGCCCCCGAAGGTAGCCTTTGCATTTGAACATGAAGATCCGAATGTGGTATTATGTGGTCCACCGCTATAAACCAAATCAACATCGGCCACTTCAACACCTTCGCATGGCTTCAAGGTACTGCATTGCAATGAGATGGCAATGTTTGACACTGTGGTTCCCTTTATCTTCCTGAAATGAGTATCACTAATCTTCCACACCGAATCTGATGGCTGCATATAATATTACACGACACAAAGTTAGAGAGGAACAAGGTTTTTCATCAAATTAAATGAATATATACATATAACAAGAGAAGAGAAGATATGAATAATTACCGCTCTACTTGTAGCGGAACCATAGCTTTGATCAATGACAATAGGATTCTGTACATTGTTCATGACAAGGTTCTCATAGACAATGTTCTTTGCTTCCCCTGGACTCTCCCCCCTCCATGTTTTGATTCTGGCACCATTGGCTGTGTTTATAAATGTGCAATCTGTGACAGTAACCCCTTCGACGCTTCTCTCATCGGCTCTCTTACCAAGGCTTCCAACGCTGATGCCATGACCTGGACCGCAAGTAACGTTATGGACAGTAACCTTGGTGCTGCCTTGGCCGATGGAAACGCAATCATCCCCAGTTCCAATTACGGTGTTGGCCACACTCACCAAATTGCTACCACTAATGTGTATTCCGTCTGTGTTTGGACTGTTTCCTGGAGCAGTTATATTTACGTTTGTCACTGTAAAATTGTTGCTTCCAAACACTTGCATGTGGAACCATTTGCTGTTTAACGAAGTAATCCCTGTCACGATGCTGTTGTTCACTCTGTTGAATTTCAATGACTGCATTCAACATCAACAAATTCACGCCCATTATTTATTTATTTTTTAAAAAAAATTTAATTAATTAGATGGGTATGTATCATGTATGTATGTATGCTTACAGCAGGGGGAGTTTGACAATCTTTATTTTTCGCGCAGTCATTGTACTGCCAAGCACTAGAACCTTGGCCATCAAAAACTCCTTTACCGTTGAGCACCAAGCTATCAATGTCTGCAAATAGCAACCATTCAGGAGAAGGGAATTCACTGAGATCTTTTGTGGCTTTAACAGTCCCCAAAACTTCAAAGATGATGGGCTTTGTGCTGGTGCATGGCCCTGAGAACATAGTCTGCACCGTAAGGAATGTTCCTTCTGGGATCAAAATCTTTGCAGAGGTAGTAGTGTTTCTGCATGCTGCCACCCACGCGTTCATAATTGCCTGCACAAGCGCCGCCAAAACATAAAATTAAAATTACTCTGATTCTGCATGCATGCAAACCCCTAATTAGTGAAAAGCTAAAAAGTTTACCTGAGTATTATCAGTTTTGTCATCTCCCTTAGCACCGAAGGTGGTGACGTCAAAAATTGTAGGACCACCATTCTCAAGGAGGCTATGGCGAGGACCAAGGCCACGAGATGCACCTAAATTGCTGCAAGAAACAAAAGCAATTCCTAAGAGAAACATAGCCTTAATCCCCATAGCCATGGTAATCACCAGCTTGGACCTGGACACTAGAGTTTGTATTATGACTTGGGATCAAAGGAGGGTGGAAACTCTTTAAATTTATAGACTAAAACTGCCTATCTTTGGTGACTGCATGTCCTCCTGAAAGTGGGGACAGTGGAAGCTTTTCTATTTTTATTTTTATTTTTTTTAATTTTTCATTTTAGCGATTCTCTATGTTTAGGGGAGTCTTCCCCACGTTTAGTAATTCATTGATCACTTTCGCTATTTTTGGAGGTCAAATATTTAACTTTCTACACCTGCTATACCTGCTGGCTACTTACTACGTTTTCCCGCCAAATATAAAACAAATTCTGTCATCGCCTAAAATGGGATGCCTAGACTAACAAAATGTCTAAGTTATGTGTATACCTTATGTGGTGTTCAGGCCCAGTTTTGAAACTTTCCTTTGCAGGACTAGTTGAATGCCTTGCTCCTAACCCCGCCTGCGTATATATAAAATGGAGTAATCAGATGATGAAATTTTGCAACCTTGGATTTTATATAAGAAATCTTATATGTGATGGTGATTGGTGAGGGAGAGGGAGAGGGAAGGCTCAATTAATGTGTCCGAATTTGAACCCACCAGATCTACATCACCACTCTTGCCATTTGCATCAGAGTCTGAGGGAGTAGTGTCAACAAGGTCACTCGGTGCACCAAAACCAAAGAATTGGCCACGGGATGCACCTTCAGCCACACAAGACAATAAAGCTAAGCCTAGGAAAGAAATAACCTTGACTTGATGCTTTCTTGTGATGGCCATGGTGACCTTATATTAGTATAAGTATAATACCCCCTTCAGCCCCTCAGCTTACCACCTTCTTTTCAACAGAACCATGAAGGATCTTAAATACTTGAAGAGAAATTAAGATATCTCCTCTTTTAAGCAATGACCTTCATTACCGCACTAAACTATCTTTAGAAATAAAATTCGGGGTAATTGACTAATTGTTTGCTATGTAATATAGAATCTACATGATTGCCTTACGTCTACTTCCTCATATTACGAACTTAATGTCACTCTCTAAGGGAATTCGGAATCCTTTTGACCCGGTAAATTTATGGTTTAGCTTCACACTGTCAAAAAGTTTAGAAACTTTTTTTCCTCCCTTTTCCGCCTGTAACAGTGTTTCACTTCTTTACAATTTTGTTATTGCCGCCTTTCTTATATTAGTACTATAGTCTTCAAAGTATCTCTTTAAAAAGAAAGCATCGAAAAAAAAATTTATGTTAAAAAAATCTCACTTTTTATGTCAGTGAAAGAATTAATTGAATGAAATGCAAGCAATTGAGAATTTTTCCTAGCAATAGAGAAATTCACTGGACACAGAGAACTGCTTATATCATATTACACAGTGATTAAAGCTGTTCTTATTGAAGGCTGAGTAGTCTATGAGAACCCACATTCAGATCTCTCATTGTCTCTTTTAACAGATCATTTGGGTGTAGCTTTTCTTAGATTATAATTTTTGTTTTTTTTTTTTCCTCTCTTGTAACCAAAAAAAAAAGCTGTTCTTATTGCTGTTTTTAGTGCACAAAATCTGAGTTTTTAAAATCTACTTTTGATATAAATTTTCTTATTGGGAAACGTAAACCAAGCATAAAGAGCACTGATTCTTTATTTATTGTTTTACTGGAACCATAACTGGGGGATTAATTATGGTGAACTGAGAATGGAGTAAATAGTAACCAGGGCTGAGTTCAGTTCAAGACTTCAACTGCTTTTAGGATAAACAAGTATTGATGAAGGTACGTGCTTATCCACATAAATCTATCTTATGTTATCCATAATGTTGACTTGAAAAGGACTACTTTGGCCTTTACATACAAGGTGACAATAAATTAAGTGGTTGTTTTTGTCACTGCTCATAATTAACATTTTTTAAGACGAGTAAAAATAGATAAGACCGTGATTTAATACATTATCACTTTGTCATTCTAGTATTATACAGGTTTAAAACTGTCATTCTATACTTTATTTTATTAATTCACATTATCCTCTAAAGATTATATTTATTTTTTGATTAAAACTAGATTATAGATTGTCTTTTTTTTTAGAATTAAAATCACTAATGTATCAGTGCATGGATTATCATACACTAAATTGCATTACTTTGATGAAATCATAAATAGTTTGCCAATCACTTTCACTCACCGGCTTGGTTTCCTCAAACAAGGATGGCACACAGAATATACCAAAACAATTGGATAAGTGAGTGGAATGTGGAGCAGATACCGAAAGCAAACATCTCATAATAGGAGAAGTTGGTGGGTTCAATATAAAATAGGATGAGATAAAGGAAGATAGGGAGCGTCCATTAGTAAATTATATAGTACAAAGCATTTTCCGTGGGAGACCACAGAAAGAAGGCCAGATTGATAAAAAAAAAATGAGAAAGGTGTTCCAAGTTGTAAGAAATTAAAAAGATTCTCATTGGTAATCATTGATGAATGGGTCAAGGAGAGCAGGACAAGGTTTAATGAAGTTAGGATAAGCTGTAAACGCTTTTCACTATCCATTCTGTTTTGCTTAGTTAGAAAAACACGTTAAAAGAAGCTGTAAACAAAACTAATAATGACTAGTTAGTTGTCTTAATTTAAGGCTATTCATTAAAGTTGATTCGCTTTAAGGTAATGATTCTGAATGAATGGCATCCAATGGTTGAAAAGAAAAGAAGATAAAAAAGTGAAAGAATATATATAATGTGGACTTTGACTTGTGAGACGTCATGAAGAACCAAAACACACAAGATTTTTCAAATTGATTTGTAGATATATGTAACACTTTTTCTTTACTACATTTCATTTTAAAAATTCTCGGATGGCAAATCTGTTAATTTTTTTTCCCTAATTAACACATTGTAACTTGTATAATTGTGCAAATTTATTAGGAAAAATAAATTCTGTATTTGCCTTTTTGCATCTTAAGATTCCCACTACTGTTTCCCGCATATGCCATTTGCCATTTACCCCGGCTAAAACGTAAACCGTCACCTTCACCACTCCACAAAGTTGAAGCACGTCTCCAATAGAGAAAATAAATATGTTCATTTTTATAATGGAATAATCACTAGGACACCACCTCCTCACTCTCTCTCATTACTTTCTTTCTTTCTTTCTTTCTCTTGCTATAAATCGGGCTCTTCTAGACCAGCACGTCACGATTCTTTTACTTTTCACAAAATCACCTTGGCTTTGTCTTTCGATCACCCAATAGTTCAGGAGTAAGCTCCGAAGAGAAGATCTCCCTACAGCGTTAAGAAGAAGATACCAATCATGTCTAATCCTAAGCTTAGTCGACTTCCCAGTATCAGAGACCGAGTGGAGGATACCCTCTCTGCTCACCGTAACGAACTCGTTTCTCTCCTCTCCAGGTTCCTTTTATATATATTCCAATTTCATCAAACCTATTTCTTTATTTTTATATTTCTTTACCGTTCTTTCTTTATTTCTTTTCCACTAGATTATCTTCTCTGTTTATTTCCTTCATGATCAAGCTCAATTCTTTGGTTGGTTTTAGTTCCAAAAGGCGTGAAAAATGAAAAAAAAAAAGAAGAAAAAGTACCAATTTTTTTGGCAGACAAGAGTTTCGACTCAATGTGTTTTTAATTTAGCGAATTTCTATGATCCTTGCCTTCCCTTGCATGGTGGGCAATTTTTTTGTAATGGAGACATTTTTTGGGTTTTGTAAATGGCAAAGTTTTGTACTTGAGTTTATTTTGGGAGAGATGAGAAAAATACATGAAGTTTTGCAGTGATGACCGGTTTGGTATCTAATGTGTGCGTGTCCCTGTTTCGGGTTATTTTTTCGTTGGGTGACAAGAACGAATAGTTTATGGGTTGAAATTCAGTGATACTTGTTATTGCGTTTGAAGGTATGTGGCTCAGGGGAAAGGGATTTTGCAACCCCATAACTTGATCGATGAGCTCGAAAATATCCTTGGTGAAGATCAAGCATCACAGGAGCTGAAAAACAGCTCTTTCAGTGAAATCCTCAAGTCCACCCAGGTGAAATTGCCTATTATAATTTTGGTTTAACTTAAAAAAATAAATTTGTGCGCAATGCCCAAGTAAAATACCCTTTTTACCTTAAAGTGCATTTGCATACTCTTTGGTTGATTTCATTACTACTGTAGATAATGGTTTTTACTGTAACAGATTGAGCTTTTATATTTGGCAAGGCACCTCACATTTAAAGTTTTAGACATTGCATTAAAATGTATAGTTTTACTTTTGTGATAGGAAGCCATAGTTTTGCCTCCTTTTGTGGCAATAGCAGTTCGTCCAAGACCTGGTGTTTGGGAATATGTCCGTGTTAATGTCTATGAACTCAGCGTGGAACAATTGAGTGTTTCTGAATATCTTCGCTTCAAAGAAGAACTTGTAGATGGAACGTAAGAAATCTATTGCCTAGCTTTTACTATGAGAAATGCTCTGTCTGACCTTGTACTGTGATCCCAAGACCGTTTGTTGTAATTATTGTTTTTGTTTTGTCACATGTTAGGATTAAAGACAATTTTCTATTGGAACTTGATTTTGAGCCATTCAATGCAACATTCCCCCGTCCAAGCCGGTCATCATCCATTGGTAATGGTGTTCAATTTCTCAATCGTCACCTTTCTTCAAGTATGTTTCGTAACAAAGATACTTTGGAGCCATTACTTGATTTCCTCCGAGTTCACACATATAAAGGACATGTAAGTTCCTGTGCTATGAACTTTTTACGGGTAATACAGTGATTATACTCGATGGAAATCCTTAAAATTTTGAAAAATTGCTTCTTCATTTTGCCTTATATTATGTTCAACATGATATTTTTTGTAATGCGTTTTAGGTATCTGATTTTCATTTCTCCTTTTTCTTTTGATAATTATGGTGCAGGGGCTGATGTTAAATGATCGTATACAAAGCATTGCTAAACTTCAGTCTGCTTTGGTCAAGGCTGAGGATTATCTTTCCAAGCTTGCTTCTGATGCACCCTATTCTGATTTTGAATATGTGTAAGATTATCTTTGCTAATGCATTATGAATGATGTGATAATTTTTGCAGAACATTGTAGTCTGATTCTTTTATTTTTTTTGGCGGGGGATGGGGGTCTTCTCTGAATGCAGACTACAAGGAATGGGTTTTGAGAGAGGTTGGGGGGATACTGCTGAACGGGTATTGGAGATGATGCATCTTCTCTTGGACATTCTTCAGGCTCCTGATCCTTCTACCCTCGAGACTTTTCTTGGGAGAGTACCTATGGTGTTTAATGTTGTTATATTATCTCCTCATGGCTACTTTGGGCAAGCCAATGTCTTGGGCTTGCCAGACACTGGTGGGCAGGTATTAGACTTTTCTCGTATACCACTTTTTTTTTCTCCCCTCGTAATCATTTTCAACTTTCGTCTCTTCCATTGGATTGAGTTATGTATTATGTATAATTGCTATCCTACATACGAGGTTTTCATCTGCAGGTTGTTTATATACTGGATCAAGTGCGTGCCCTTGAGAATGAAATGCTTCTTAGAATCAAGAAGCAAGGACTGGATTTCACTCCTAGAATTCTGATTGTAAGTATATCTTCTTGGGCCAGTTTTTCAAATTTGACTATTCTGATTCATAGTGGTTCTTTCCATCCGAAATTTAATTACAATTTTTTGCTGTTTCATTCAAGGTTACTAGGTTGATACCTGATGCAAAGGGGACAACATGCAACCAGAGACTAGAAAGAGTCAGTGGCACTGAACACACTCATATTTTACGAGTTCCTTTCAGATCAGAGAAAGGAATTCTTCGTAAATGGATCTCAAGGTTTGATGTATGGCCTTATCTGGAAACTTTTGCAGAGGTAAATGCCTGAAAATATAAAGTTCGAATTATTCCTGATTATGAACTCTTTTCTGGAATCAATGCTATCTTAGCTTAGTTCAAGTATAGAAAACAGTTCTGAAAATTACATTATATAAGGTACTTATGCTAGCGTTTTCATTTTAATATTGATGGTGATGCATGTCAACAGGATGTTGCCAGTGAAATTGCTGCTGAGTTACAGGGCCATCCTGATTTCATCATTGGAAACTACAGTGACGGAAATCTTGTTGCATCTTTATTAGCTTACAAAATGGGAGTTACACAGGTCCTTGGCTTTCTTCATTTGCCTCTTTCTTTGCTATACAAAATGGAAAACTTATGTTAAACATCTTGTGAGAATGCAACTTACTAGATTTAAATGTCGGCATGTGTAGTGCACAATTGCTCATGCACTGGAGAAAACAAAATATCCAGATTCAGATATATATTGGAAAAAGTTTGAGGACAAATATCACTTTTCATGTCAATTCACTGCTGATCTAATAGCCATGAATAATGCTGATTTCATCATCACCAGTACATACCAAGAGATTGCAGGAACGTAAGTATCTTCGTGATGATTGGTGTACTTCATATTATCTGATAGTGTTTTGTGGAACCCTGCATACCTGTTTGGCATTACATTTGCTGGCATCTTATGAATATGCCAAGGAACTTATTTCTATTTTTGATATAATATAATAATATAATGATGACTGTGATTTGCTGCTCTTGTAAATCTACCTGGTCGTAAGATTCTAAAGGTGCTAGATTTCTTGCTCATCTCAGATACTGGCCTGGTGCTAGATTTGTTATTTATTCATGTATTTTCTTGTGGTTTTGGTGTATATTTTGGCTTTCAGTAATGCTAATGCTGCTCAAATAATTTTCTTAACTTATGTGCTGTTTCTTTCAGGAAGAATACTGTTGGCCAGTATGAGAGCCACACTGCTTTTACTCTTCCCGGGCTCTATAGGGTTGTCCATGGCATTGATGTATTTGATCCTAAGTTCAACATTGTCTCTCCTGGAGCAGATATGTGCATATATTTCCCCTACTCTGAAAAGCAGAAAAGACTTACAGCCTTACATGGTTCAATTGAAAAGTTATTATATGATCCGGAGCAGACCGATGAGCACATGTGAGTCTTTTTCTACTGCGCGAAATTTTAAATTGGGGTTGTTTACTTGTATTCGGATCCATATCTCCAGAAGAAGTAGGTATTGTGTTCAATTTTATGATTCTACCTTACTATTCTTGGTTTAGTGAGGCAATAGTTTTCTGTTAGATAAGTATGGTCCACTGGCTTCCGATCATCACTTGCTCTTCAGTCAAGGCACTAATCTCTGCAGTAAACAATGGTAAGCTGTGGATTGGTCTCTCCTGGCCCTCTAGATTATGATCAGCTTTGGATAATCAAGACCAAAATGTCTTGTGTGAAATCTAACCCTGAAAGATTATGAATATCTAATACATTCTTAAAGATTATGAATATGTTACTATGACAAGGTAAATTTTTTTCACAAAAGCTGATAGTACTTTGTTGGTAAGTTCTTTTTTCCTATTGTGACTGCAGTGGTACACTGAAAGATCAGTCAAAGCCCATAATCTTTTCCATGGCAAGACTAGACGGAGTGAAAAACATAAGTGGTTTGGTAGAAAGCTATGGTAAGAACAGCAAATTGAGGGAACTGGTGAACCTGGTTGTGGTGGCTGGGTATATTGATGTAAAGAAATCCAGGGACAGAGAAGAAATTGCAGAAATTGAGAAGATGCATAATCTCATTACGCAGTATAGTTTAGATGGTGATTTTCGATGGATTCAAGCCCAAACAAATAGAGCACGTAACGGTGAGCTGTATCGCTACATAGCAGATACAAAAGGTGCTTTCATTCAGGTATCATATACAAGTCAAGTCTCTTTGGTCTTTCCTGTTTGACTGAGCTCACAGTCAGAGACATAAAAATTCTTAAATAAACCTTGTTATTGCATTTGCAGCCTGCTTTCTACGAAGCTTTTGGACTTACGGTTGTGGAGGCCATGACTTGTGGGCTCCCAACATTTGCTACTTGCCATGGTGGTCCTGCTGAGATCATCGAGCATGGTATATCAGGATTCCATATTGATCCTTATCATCCCGACCAAGCTTCTGCTCTTATGGTTGATTTCTTCCAAAAATGCAAGGAGGATCCAAACAGTTGGAATAAAATATCTGATGCTGGTCTTCAAAGAATTTATGAAAGGTATATAGTATTCTTAGTAAAATTATTGGCTTTTACTGTGACATATATGCTGAGCAAACCAAAATACAATTACAGGTACACATGGAAAATCTATTCTGAAAGGCTTATGACCTTAGCGGGAGTTTATAGTTTCTGGAAGCACGTCTCAAAACTAGAGAGGCGTGAAACTCGACGATATCTCGAGATGTTCTACATCCTCAAGTTCCGAGATTTGGTGAGTAATTAACAGTTGTTTACTTGTGTTATGACTTCAACATATTAGTGTTCGTTCTATTCTATGCTGATAGCATTAAGTGAAAGAATGGAGTGACCAAAGGAAGATGTTACTGTAATTGTTATTGAGGTGGATTTTCATTTGTTGGCAGGCAGATTGTGTGCCGCTAGCAAAGGATGATGCAGATTCAGATTAACTGACGCCTCCGCAGTTGGCAGCTCTGCATCTCACAAACGGGTAACCCGACTTGACAACAATAAATAAATATTAGTGTTGTCTGTAAATAAAGAACTGGAACTGCTTCTGTGTGTGTTTGTTGTAAGACTCTTCATCTCCCGACGTACAAGATGAAAATGTGTTACTTTCTGGGAATATTGAATATTTAAACCAACTGAAGCAAAACAAGAAAGTGGTTGCAAGATGGAAAGGAACAAAAACGTGAAAAATGGGAGCAAGATGGAAAGGATGTTTCTACACTTTCTAATAAGAAATTGTTAAATATAGTATAAATTCATTTCTTTCCATCACTCAAACTGAACATGTTATATTTATGACAGATTGGGGGAATGTCTTTCGGTCCCCAACCCCATTAGGGTTTTGGACTTGTTTGTTTTGTTAATCTTACAATCCTGGGATATCCCTACCCTACCCCGACCAATTTGTCGAACAAACATTACTCCTACTCCTACTTCTGACATCCCTGCCACTTCTGACAAAATCTGCCCTAACCCAGCTTTTTTTGAATTTTGACCGAATGCACAGCCACAACCCCCAAACAGGTTCACATGTCACCCAAATTCTTCTTCCCTTTCAACGGTCAAATACTCGTTACCCACAACGTTGCTTAAATATTCATATTACGTTAATTATTCATATTCACATTTCCATGTTTCTAGGAAAAACTTAGTTAATTATTCTTTTACACTAGTTGAACACCCCCCAGTCTGGGCAAGTACATTCTCCAATTTGTAAACTAGAGTTTAACACATTAGAGCCTATGGCACGAAATTAACCGAGTACCATAGTTTAATAAAACTGGTAACAGTGACAAGGTGTAAAATATAAAACCATGCTAAGCCCCAAGCCTATGGCTATATCTATTCTATCTTGACCATTGTGCACTTAAGGAATACAATTACCTCACCCAAATCTAATATACTTAAAATAGTAGTAACAAGTTACAAGTAACAAGTAAAAGATAGAGCTAACAAGTTGGAGATACTGGCTCTATCTAGAGACTAGAGCTGGCCAAATGAGTGAGCAAGATAAGCTAGTGCTCCTACAAGGGGTGCGTTGATGTAAGTGGCTGGCTCCGATTGCTCATAATCAGACCGTTCATCAGGGAATCTATCATGCAGATCTGGTCCACCGATAACGGCACCCACAAGAATGTTGGGGTTGGGGGATGCTGAATTCATAACACTAAAACCTGCTGAGCATTGGATCTTGGCTGGGTGCACTGCTGTGGACGGTAGAGATGATCCCCTGTGGTGTATCCTCCGTGGGTACCTTGGACCGTACCCCACCATGTACGACATCTTCAACGGGTTGTCTCCTAGTAAGTAATCCACCTGCAAAATCATAAACCATTCTCAGGTAGCTACAATAAGTGGCACATAGAGTTAACAAATAAGGCCTGATTTGCAGAGTACCTGTTTCTTGGCCAAGGTGCGGAGTCTCTTTGGGGTTACAGTGGTTCCACCACAGTTGACAACCATGTGGGAAGAGGTCAAGTACTTAGCATAGGTCAAGAGAAGGAAGGAAGTAGACGTGACATACTGCATGTTGCTATCACTCATCTTGAACAGTAGCCCACCTACATTGTTAATTTTTGAAAACGCAAGAAACCAAAAGTAACCGTTACAGATTGGACCACAGTTGAGAAACAAGAAAAGATATAGAAAGCAAGCTGGGACCTCACCTGGGGTATATTGGGCAGAGGAGAAAGAGGCCCCTGGAATTAGAGAACAGATGAAATTGTCCGCATGACCCTTGTAGTCATGGAGGGATTGAACCTTCTGAACAAGAAATTCCTGAAAGGCACAAACTTTTAAGTTAAAAACCACTAATGAGTAATGATACTCACTACAGATAGAGAATAGAAGAAATGTGATGAAATAAATAGGAGCTTATTACCTTGGAGAGAAGTATCCTTGCTCCAACATGCTTGTTATCCCATCCAAAGGTGTTGTCAAACTCTGCAGCCCCAAGGGTGTGCCCGTTAACTTGAATGTAGTTTAGGTACATAGGGTTCTTTGTAGCCTTGTGAAGCCAAGCAGCACCCCACAACAGCTCATCCTAGCACGTCAAACAAACATTTTAAGCTTACCTCCCCCACTAAATGGACAACACAATACTAAAAAGGCGAATTGAAGAGTTAAAAACTTTACCTGATAACCAGAGTAAGAGCAATAGAAAGGGCATACAATGGGCTTCAAGCCATTGCTGTAGGATCCCCTGTGTTTATCAGCAAACTGGAATACCTGTAACCAGAAACAAATACAGTATCAGATTTTTACAAATCGAAAATATTGTTATTAATTTCTCCTCTGGAATTAAAGGCTTACCCTAATAGCCCTCCTGACTAAAGTTTTGGCGTATGTGGGGTCACTTCTTCTGAAAACCAGTGAAGCAGCTGCCAGCGCCGCAGCAGTTTCGGCGGCCACTTCTGAACCTGGGGTGTTTTTATCTATCTTATACACATTTCTTGGAGTATCCATGTCTTCAGGTCTCTCCCAACAAGCATGGTCCTTCTTGGCATCTCCCACCTGCAACAGCAGAACCAAACTGGTCTACATGACATCCCCTCTTCTCTCTGTAATCACTCACATGTATTTATAATATGATAACTATATAAAGAAAACAGAGAACAAGCATTCGGAAACACGGAGAGAATAGCTATTAGCTAGTAAAGTGAACAAACCTGAACATAAATGGTGTCGGGATATGCAGTAGCTTTGAGAAGGTAATCTGTAGCCCAGCGAATCGCCACTCTGGCATTCTGCAATTCACCTTTCATGAGCCCGCCAAACTCAATGACGCTCCATGAAAGCATGGTGGTGGTGAATGCCATGGGGAAACCAAACTTGACATTGTCCCCTGCATCGTAGTATCCTCCAACCAAATCAACCTGCATTGCAAATTTTACACCGAAATAAGCAAACCCCACCTCACATTTTCCACAATAACACAAAACATTGAGTAAATGCTAAACAAAAAGAGTAACAAGCGACATACATGCATGGCTGAGCCATCAGAAAGACCAGAGTCCCTCCTCCAAGTCATCCTCTGGTTAGAAGGGAGCTTCCCAGACCTCTGACCCTCAAAGAAGAGGATCGATTTGGTGAGAGCATCTCTGTAGTTGTGACTCGCAAAACGAGGGTGGTGCCAGGGATGTAAGGGGTGATTGTGATGAGCAGGGAAGGCATCGGAGTGAAACAGAGTGGTAGAGAAAACAGAAACGAGGATGAGCAAGAGCAAACTCATTTTGGTGTGCCCAAAGTAATATCACCCTCACTCAACCAGCAAAAAACCTGCCACCTGCAAGCCGCAGTGCATAGAACCCTTGTTTACTACCTCACTATTTATAAGGCAAAAAGCTGATTCAGTAACGTCCTGCTTGGTTACAACAATAATTATGTCCACATCCACCAGCACGGTTTTGGATTTAATTAATCCATTTTTCTTCAATAACTAGAAACTTTTGGGAAGTTATCTAGTTTACTGTGCAAAGCCAAAATATAATAATAGTATTACAGGGTTCGTTATATAATAATAGATTGAAAATATTTGCGTTTATTCTGTGGATCCAATGTTTTAGTTAGATGATTCTAAAGTTATATAACATGTTTTGTTAATAGATCTCGCAAGAAGAAATTGGGTCCCCATGTGATGGAACTGAAACCCACTTTATTATAGGTTCCTAGAAGATCGGAATACTCTCAATTAACTCCAAAGGTGTATTGGGAGAGATTGGGCAACTCAGATATGGTCTTGCTTCATTCCACATTCTTAATTCTGATTGTGTTTATTTTTTTATTCCAATGGTTTTAACTTGAGATAAACATTGATTTTTCTGGCCTAATGAATCTAAACTGAGTGCTCCGAGTTCTGCGGAAGTAACTGAGAAGAGGTGTTGCCCATAACTCAAAAGCAGAGAAACCAAGAGACATGTGTTTCAGTCTCAATACTTGAACTCATAAAAGCTGTCGGAGAAAAGCATGGAGTGGAGATGACATTCATCCTTCAACTTCACTGATTAACTAGCTAAAGGGTCCATGAAGGCCCATACGTAGCCATGCAACTTCTATGGATAAGCTAAAAGCTTCGGTGTTTGGTTCTGTACCCACACACCCATAACACCAAGTACCAACCCAACCCTACATAACAGTTGCAGTTTGGATAAACTCGCCATCGTATAATTGGGATGCCATTTCCCTTTATATTTTCAGAACATGATTGGATATCACTTGGAACCAATTCAAACACACACTCAATTTCATTACCTTAGTTACACTTGTCTGTTTTCTTTTACAGCTCAAGAAAAGTTGAAACCGAGTTATAAAGTTTGGATTGGAGTGAAGTTAAATAAGTTAAGAGTAAAAAGAGTTATTTGGCAACAAAGTATGTTCCAGCCATCTGAGAAAAAAAAATATCCCCAACATAATTAATACTAAAATTCAGGCTAAAGAAGGTAAATCATAGTATAAAATATTAAATACATACTATACAAGCATAAAGAGTGTATCATGTGGAGATGAAGAAGTTTCCACCCTCATTCTCTCATAAATGATTGGACTGCTTTGTATGTATTGAATATGCGATACAGCATTAATTGGTTGGGCCTATCTGTAGTTTCCTTTAATTTCTGCCCAATTACGGAAAAAGGACTGGGGAGGGGAAGGATAATAATTTGAGCCCCTGAATTATTGAAGAGAACCGTGAAGTGAAGCTCGTCCAGAGGAAAAACAGAACAGAATAATATAGAATTTAAAATGAAAGAAATAACAAACGAGGAAAGAAGAGTGAGAGTTTTGTATGGAGTTGTAAAGCAAGAAAAAAGTAGCATCATGTTAGTTAATTTAAGCTAATTTAAGTCTTAGATAATAAAGAAGAAATAAGAAAGGTGTTGGACAGAAAGCGATTGCACGGATTTGACATAGTGGCATGTGCTGCCTGCTATCCTCCCACATGCAGCTGCAAGAGTATACAATTTCATGCCCGTTTTCTCTGTATTCCCTGCAAAAGTTTCCACACGATGATAGGCATGTAAGTCGTATATCAGAGCTCAACTAAAAAGCTGACACCACGTTTCCCATTGGGCTACAAGTAGATACAACTGCTAAAATACAACCTCCCTTGTTTATTTTTTATTTTCCCTTATGGCTAAATCCTTTTCTGTTTCAATTTTATCATTTTCCTAACAAATAGTCAAAAATAAAATAGCCTGTATAAGAGTAAACAAAACATGTGGAGCTCTTGCTTGCTGCAGCTAGTTTTTTTTAATTAGTTGACCAGTAAAACTTTTCGTGTATATATATATATATAATACTAGTTAAATTCTGGAAAAAAAACTTGAAGAAAATCAACTGCGACGGCATGTGCAAAACATTTTTCATTGGTTAGCGTCTGGAACCTGGCAGCGCTATCATCATTACCAAAGTTCCCTCCTTCTAGTCGAATCTTACATTCCGTGATTTCCGGATAATTGCTATTAATCTTTTTTTTTTTTAAATTATTAAACTATCTTTCTTGGACTATGGGAAATAGCATGTGGGCATTATTGCGAGCCACAAGTCGTGATGCCTGTTGGACTCATACATGGGCCTCTCTATCATTACAACATGAAAATGGACAGAGACAATGTCACCCAAAAAGTTGGGCCCAATATCTCCAAACTCAACTCTGTCTCCCATTTTTTAGTTTATGTATGGCTTAGAACAAAATAATTCCCATTTTCTCGTATGCTGCAAGGCACAGAAATCTGATCTGAAACCTTTATTTATCAGTAGGAAAAAGTACATGATTTCTTTTCCTTTTTTTGGATGCATATAAGAAATGCACAATGGTCGATGCATAATGGGGATTTGATCAATGATAAGAATGGTGGTTAATTATTATGATTAACCTTAAACCTTAATTAACTCAGATAGATTAAGGAAGAATGGAATATCAGTGGAGTTCAACCATTGACCCCCTTGTATAAACTGGCCAACCGTGAACTGGCTAGCCTCAGTGGAGTTGTTGATGACCCTATAACCAGGCCATGTAACTCTTGCGCTTGTATTTGAACCTGGACCCCTGTTCTTATACTCACCATAATAAAGTGTATCTAATGCAAATGTGCCATTCCATTCCAACCACCCTGCTGGGTCAATGAGATCCTCCATGTAAGACTGAAGAAAAACGGTTCTTGAGTATAATTTCCAGGGGCGTCCCAAGTAGGTTTTGAACTGGGATTTAACTGGGATTAAATCAGCAGCAGCTGCGATTTTGCTGTTGATGATGGAAATGCCAGTGTTTTGGTTAGGGTCCTCTCTGCCTTGAGCAGTGAAGAGATTCTTCTGGTTTTCATCTGGCTTGCGTGCGTATAAGTTGCAGTTTTGGAAGACTACTGCTGCATTGCCGAAGATGAAGTCAATGGTGCCATAAATGTCGCATTCACGATAGAATTGACGAAGGGAATGGACATAGAGAGTGTCTTGGTAGCCAACAAAGCTGCAATTGTAGAATGCAGAGAGGTCAGCACCACTTCTGAGGGCCACAGCTTGGTGTTTGCTCGCACCTGCTGAATTCTCAATGGTTATACCTTTCGCTATGAATCCATCTCCTACAACAGCTGTAACCCTCACAGAAAAGCACAAATACGTTAGAGGATCATATACTATACCAAATGATCATCGATTTTGTCAATATCTTGATATAGAAAAGTAAAGCTGCTCTAAAGTAGTTGGATTCCAGGGCTTAGATCCAGAATACATCTTAATTTGAGTTTCAAATGTGGACCCACTCCGTTGACCCAACTCTTTATCTTTTCAACAAAAAACATTAAGATAATGCCCAGATCAGCTCTAAATTCTAATCTACTGCTCCGTATTCTGTAATTTTGTCTTTATGAATAATTATGTTGGCCCCCGTGGGACTGGCATCAAAATACTTTTTTACAAAATGGAAATTATCGGCAAGTGAGTGCCGATCCCAACCACCAAAAACATATTTGTTTTCGTCGTATTAATTTTAGTTTGATTCCTTCAGTTTATGTAAATAATAAATTACTATTCCTTGTAACTATTTTGGCAGGATACCTACATATTATAACTATTAATCATATAAATTGGATATTTTTATAACTTCCAAAAACATTAACCAAATTGGATATTTTTCATCTTCCCCAAGACATATTCGTTTATCTAATGGGAGGGCAAATTTGTGAGATGCAGCTACAAATTGACCTTTGAATATATATGAAAGCATTCATGACCTTACATTCTATCGAAAACATGTAATTTTAATTTATCGTCTTTCACCATTCAATGACAGCAAAGCCAAGCCAAACGTATCTCCCAATATATCCTAAGAGAGAAAAGCCTTTTATTTATTTATTATTTTCTGCGGTTCTAAGATTCAAATGATCCAAACATGTGCTTGAAACAGAATATCCAAAGAGAGCAAGCTATACCATTTGTTTTTCTTTTTTAATTTTATGTGATTCTAAAATTCAAATGATCATTATGATCTAAACAGAGTATCTGAGAAGATAGACAAGAGGAGAGAAGTCATCATAACCTCTCGCTTCCAACAAAGCTAATAATGGTTGAAGAGGCCTTGACAAACGCAACGCAGGCCATGATGATTTACTAGTAATACTTCAAATCATTTAAAAATGATTTGTTACCTAACTACTCTACGAGTTATTCTTGAACCAACATATGTACTGCTTGTAAAGTTTCCGGCCACTTTAATTTGTTGTCTTTTGCACAATTTGCTATTATTTTTTTAAAAAAAATATTTGGTACCGAAAATTTTATTATCAAAATTAGTAATGTAAATTTATAATCATCCTTAAATAAATATACTTTATTTTATTCAACAACTAAATGCTTTGAATTCTCTAAATAGTAGTATTATTCTTTTTTTTCTTCTTAAAACTGAAAAGCTATTTTAAAAGCAAGTGACACAATCTCACTTGTGATTACTGATCATTAATTAAACTAGTAGTAATGGAGTGGTAATTAAGAAATAAAGTTTTGAACTGACCTACGGTGGCTGATTGGAAAGTGGTCCAGCCGTCGACGACATTCCTACTGGCTTTGACAACCGTTTTTCCGATGCCATCCCCAACAAACATCAAATTGATCTTCTTCCTGATCACCTCTACATTCTCAAAGTAGGCTCCTGCTTTTATGTATATCACAAACCTAATCACATTTTAAAAATATTGCATAATTAGTTAATCACCAAACCAATTAATTAATATACAAAATAATTAGCTAGAAGGAGTTATATATAAAAGCGTGCCTGGTTGTGCTGGAGTTTGGAGCTGCATCGACAGCAGCAGTTATAGTGGTGAAATTGCCAGTTCCATCTTTGGCCACTATGAGATCGACCTTGGTCTGTGTCACTGGAGCTTGCAGCAGCTTTCGATCTTTCGGGGAAACCCATGATGGGAATCCAGCTTTCATCTTTCCGAAGCCAGGGAAAACCTCGGACTTGGAGGTCTTATGAGGCACTTTCATGAGCAAGGCCAATGAGTTACTAACGTGATGCGAAATCTGAACCAACTTTTTCTCGATTCTGTCTCTCACATTCCCTTGGCTGTAAGCAAAGCCATCGAGGCACGTGTACAAGTTGGTGATTGCGCCGCTTAGCAGAGTGAGCGAATCATGGTAGCGCGTGGAACCAAATTTGGTCTTAGACAGTTCAGAAATGGTGTTTCTAAGCTCGCCTCTGGTGTCATCTAGCAGGTTCAGACAGTCATCTAGAGCTCTCTTGTCAAGAATGGGCAGATTTTTGAGTGTCGTTTTAAGGTAACTGCAGTTTGAGGAATATGAGTTGACCTCGAGCACAGTGTGGTTAACGGCAGAACAGATTATTTGTGGCAGAGATTTAGTGGTAAGATCTGGGAAGGAAGCCAGGGTGGAGACACACAGGTCTGGATACAGTGTTCCTTCGCATGTGGAATGGGCTACTTGGTTATGCTTTTGGATATGGAGGTGTATTTCTGGGAATTTTCTTGCTGCTTTGGGGGTGTTGCTGTTACTCAAATGAGTTACTAGCACAAAGAGTAGAAACAAGAGAGGAAGGAGAGGCAGCGAGAGTGCTGTTCTTCTTCTGAGATTGTACATTGTGATTGATGAATCTCAGAGGAATGGAGGGTACTGGCGTATTGGAATGTATAAATAGGGTAGTTGAAGCTGCTTAAATGAAAGAAATAATGAGTCTAATGACACTCGTCATTGGATCTCAGCATGAAACTTATATTTTTCTGAATTTACATGGACCTGACAACTAATGTTAAGTTCTCTACTTCCATTATTCCCCTCATTGAACTCTCGAGGATACCTTCAATCAGTTTGGCTCCTACGTCAATTGGAGCTATAACTATAAGTTCCTCTTTCTTAATTAAGTTTACACACTAAAAAATCTCTTACTATTTCCTTTTACGCATTGGTTACAATACATATACAGTAAAAAGATAAAACTATTCGTTTTCTGTTCACCACTGCATATCCATAATATTGTAATTGACGTACTACCTAAAATCCTTCAAAAACAAAATTAAAAGTTAAATAAAAGATTTTGTCGCTTCTAGCTCGTCTCAAGCTGCAATAACGTTTTGCTTTGGGCTTTTTAATTTGGGGCTGATCTAATGTTGGGCTTACTACCCAAAAAGTATAATTAAAATTAATGGCTTACATATGTTATGTATAGATAACATCACTCCTCTTAAAGAGGGTGAAGGGCCGACAGCTTTTGCAAAAGCTTTCTGTTGGTTTGACCACGGGGGGGAGAGGGACTACCTTTTTACCCTTTTCCAAACAGAGAAAGGATAAAATTGAAATCTACAGTTAATGACAAATGCTTAAAAACAAATTAATTACTTCCATGTACTCAAACTATGTGTCACATCGGACTTTTAATAGCCTCAAGTTATCATCGTCTGGGATACCAAAATTTCCATAAATTGTGACACCGTCGTATTTTTCTGCTTAGTCTTTCTTATCTATGCTGGTGTTGGGTATGTTCTGTGGTATACAGATTTCTATAAATCTTTTTTCTTTTTTCTTTTCCTGTGGAGAGATAAGCATCATTGATTGAATGTGCTAAAGATATTTGCATTGCATAGTTTGTTATTAGCTATTGAAAATGATGGGATTGGCCACACTCCATTGCTTAAAGACAATTTTTTTTTAACCCCAAAAAAAAAACGTGGTTCTCATTTTTTTTTTTGGGTTTATCAAAATTTAAATAATTTTATAAGAGATCACTTAGATCAATTATATATATTGTGTAGGCTTATATATAAGATAATCTTTTTTTTTTTTATATATATAAATCACATTTCACTATTTTTTATTGAAATTTAAACCCAATACCTTTTAATTAGACTATTAAATACTTAATACTAATTTTGGGGAACATATTTTCTTTAAAAAAAAGTCTGAATAAATTGAAACGTATAAAAAATAGCAAAGTTAATGTTTGTTTTTATTTTTATTTTAATGATAAGGGTATCTTGGTGCCAATTTTTATGTGTTAAGATTAAGTCTTTACTCATATGATCTTAAAGAAACACCTCTTATATTAGTCTAGTGTATTTAGGAGAATTTAGAAAAATTTATAAATTCTCCTAAGTACGAGCTTAAGATTCGAGTCTTCAATAGTTTAGTTTAAATGAATCTATTACATCTTATCACTAGGCTAAATCCTTGTAGTTAAGTGAATCTATTGCTATTATAATCCATTTGATATCATAAAGGGTACTGAACAAGTGAGTTCAAATGGAGTGGGCCAACGGGGAATGGTGATTATTCCTTTGCTGTATTGAGAATTCATGAGGCTGGACCAGATCCGTGTATTATGTGATGCCCATGGACCGGAACATTCAGATGAGAAAGTGTACCTTCTTTTGGATTAGTGGGCCAATATATCGCCGTTTGGTCCCATTCTTTATTTTTTGGACCTGAAAATACCACGCGCATTATCTACTGGACTGTCTTGTGATCTACGTCACATTCNTCAGATGCCTTCTTAAAAAAAAGATAAATTAAGATTGTCAATACCAATTTCAGAAAAAAGAAAATATAAAATAAATATTTTCATTGATAAATATAATGTTTTTGTTTGATTATACGCAACAACAAAAAAAATTAAAAGAAAATATAAAAAATCTAATAAAAATAATTTTCTGTGTAAAAAGGGAAGTGTGGCAATAAAATTATTATCCATATTTTTTCATTCCTTTGATAGTTTTCAAAGCTCTGATGAGAGGGAAAGCGTGACTTAACCATTATTCTTATTCTGCATTTAGCTGCTTGTGATGACAGCCAAAAACACATATTGAAGATTTAAAAATAAAATAAAATAAATGGAGGTTATATATAGAGCAAAGTGGTCTATTTCTTATTATAANTATATATAGAACAAAGTGGTCTATTTCTTATTATAATTTTGAATTTAAAACTTTATATCTGATTTATTATTTTCTGATTAAAATTTTGGGCACATGAGGTTAAGGTAGATGATCAGTGAATAACCACCTAACATTGTGTCTTATGGGGTAACTTTATTTACTTGGGTTCAAGTTAATTATCCCAAAATTTAGTGTTGCTAACCTTAAGTACTATTCTCATGATTATAGGATCATTTGGGTGTCTTTGGTCACGCCTTTCCGTTGCCAATGTTAAAATTGATGATATAAGAAAATTAGCACAAAATTAAATTTATAACATGACATGCGTAATATATAATAAGCAGTTTTTTTTTTTTTGTTATATCTTATAAAAATTAATGCGAACTAAGGATTTTTTTTCAAAAAGAAAAAGAAAAAAAGACACACGGAAGGGTAGGCGGCTGTGTCTGAATTCTGGAATTAGGGTTCTTCATCAAAATATACGTGTGAAAGCTGTTTAGGTTTAGGAAGAGAGGCGATTGGGTCTTGCAAGGATCACAAGGTTCTAAATTTTAACCCTATCTTCCTCTTCTCTCGTTGAGGGTTTTTAATCTCCATTACTCGTTCTGCTATAAGTTTACCGTTCTCCATATTATATTCAATTTTTATGGATGCATTAATTTCAAACTAATGCTATAGTTTCAATCTGCTTGCGAGGGTTACTGTTCTCCTTAGGTTTACATTATAATATTGTAGTTATTGAAAACTAGTAATAAATTAACCGATAATTTAATCTCTTTCTTATATACACATATAATTATCTAGTGGTCGATCATCGCACTATTTTAGATCTGTTTCTTTAATAAAATTTAATCTGTTTCTTTAATAAATTTTACTTGTCATTTTTTTTTTTATGTGTTTTCCTGGTCACTTTTATACCTATGTTCTCGATATGAGTCGATAGGATATAAACCTTAGCATAAATGAAAATAGGACAAAAATAGCATCTTATTAATGTCTCTCACACTTCTATTTATTTGTTTTACGAATCATGGATGATAAATCTTTTTCTGAAGGCCCTAAATATTAGTTTTTAGTTATTGCAGCAAGATGAATGGAAGCAAATTCTTTTCTTGGGGGTCAATCATCATGGGATTCTTGTATTTCAAATGNAATTTTTATGGATGTATTAATTTCAAACTAATGCTATAGTTTCAATCTGCTTGCGAGGATTTCTGTTCTCCTTAGGTTTACATTATAATATTGTAGTTATTGAAAACTAGTAATAAATTAACCGATAATTTAATCTCTTTCTTATATACACATATAATTATCTAGTGGTCGATCATCGCACTATTTTAGATCTGTTTCTTTAATAAAATTTAATCTGGAAAAAGAAGCATAGAGGACATACTTTGGTGTTTTCAACGCAAGTATGTAAATTTTACTTGTCAATTTTTTTTTTTTATGTGTTTTCCTGGTCACTTTTATACCTATGTTCTCGATATGAGTCGATAGGATATAAACCTTAGCATAAATGAAAATAGGACAAAAATAGCATCTTATTAATGTCTCTCACACTTCTATTTATTTGTTTTACGAATCATGGATGATAAATCTTTTTCTGAAGGCCCTAAATATTAGTTTTTAGTTATTGCAGCAAGATGAATGGAAGCAAATTCTTTTCTTGGGGGTCAATCATCATGGGATTCTTGTATTTCAAATGAACGTATTGAGCAATTGGAAAATGATTTCAATGCTTGCTTGGAGCGAATAGAAAAGGATATCCAGAATATCATTCTTAAAGCTGTTCTCCAATTTAACTGCCAGTCTTTTATTTCTTGTTTAGGGCTTCACGAAAGACAGATTCAATTCTCTTATTAGAGATTAATGGCTAGTGGGTTACAAGTTAGAACCTCAATTCAATTAAGGAATTAAAATAGAACTTCTGACTTTGCATGGATAATTCGCCATTTCGCCCAACTAGTTATATATTAGTAGCTAAAAATAAAGATACAGGAAATTGGGTCTTTGCATGCCTCATAGCTCAAATTTCAAACTTGTAAAGATTATATTCCCTTTTCTTTTAATGATCATGATACAGAAAACGTACGTTCTATATTCTACAATTCTAAGAATAGAAAAGAACAACTTGACATTATTAATTATAGGTATCACAACAAGTGGTAGTTTAAAGACCATATCAACTTAGATTGTAATTTCGTATTTATTAGTTGTGCTATTTATTCTTTTCATGATATTATAGGGTGACTCTCAAATTTCATTACAATAGTTCAAGTATATTATTTAGAACTAAAATAATAATTGAACCAAATTCGAATACACCATATTCAATTTGTTAGGCTGACAAATAGCTTCATAATTTGATAATTTAGGGTAAATTGTCCTTAATATTTGGTGCAATATTCTGAAAGTTATATATTTGAATCAAACCGAATTGAGCTTTAAGTTTGGCTGAACTCGAGGCTAGGCATACTACTCAAAAATCAGTTCAGAGTGTTTTTTTTTTTTTTTTTTTTTNTTGGTAAAATCAATTCAGAGTTTTCTTATGTTGTAATTATTCACGACTGTTGGATCTTGTTAAAGGAAAAAAAAAAAAAAGAAGAGAAAGATCTTTCCTCGTGAAACCATAATATTGCAAGACCTACATATTCCTTGACTTTCCAAATTCCAACCAACGTTGACAAACATAAATTATTCCCAACACCACCGCAAAACTAAGCATAAAGAATATTTGCATACATGCACGATTGAACCGCGTTTTCAGAACCCTTGTTTCCTTAGCTATCAAAGTACTACTCCTATAGTTGAGTTTTCTATAATACCTTCATAAAATTTCTCCTAACATATATACTAGTTAAACAAAGAAATTAGATATGTGAAAAAGAGAGAATAGAAACAGAAAAAATAATAGAAGGAAGAGAGTAAATAAAATGACTATAGATAATCTTACTCAAAAAAAGTTTTCTTTTAAGTATACATAATGATTTCTATCCCCATAGATAAGATTCGGTTTAAGGAGTTACCAATTGAATTAGTATAACAAATCAGATTCGTGCATGGGACCCAATTTCCTTAGCCAACTGTAGTTTGTAATTAAACTGGTATAATAATGCATAATCATACACTAAAAATTAATTGAAATTCAACATAATTCTTGCACCTTTCACTATATAAACAGTCGAATCATGCAGGCTTAATGTCACATACATTCTTCAAACACTCCCTTCCGTTGTCCATAACAATGGCCTCTAAGATCTTTTGTTTTGCTACATTGGCATTGCTCTTTCTCCTTCCCTTGTTTGCATTACAAACAAATGCAGATATCTCTGTGACCACCCCAGTTGAGNTTCACTATATAAACAGCCGAATCATGCAGGCTTAATGTCACATACATTCTTCAAACACTCCCTTCCGTTGTCCATAACAATGGCCTCTAAGATCTTTTGTTTTGCTACATTGGCATTGCTCTTTCTCCTTCCCTTGTTTGCATTACAAACAAATGCAGATATCTCTGTGACCACCCCAGTTGAGCCAGAAACCATTTGCGAGTCCACCCGATTTCCATCTTATTGCAAAGCTGTGCTTCCTAAGCTACATGCTAAAGTCCACGACTTTGGCAGGTTCTCTGTCAAAAAATCCTTATTTCAGTGCCGTAAGTTCTCCAACTTGGTGAACTTTTATCTTGGTCGCAAGTCCACCTTGTCTGAAAGGACAATTCGTGCATTGGGGGATTGCCAATTTCTCTCTCAACTCAATGTTGAATACTTAACGAAGTCCAATAAGTTTGTGACCAAGGCTAGTGAAACTCTTTCTGATTCTGAAGCTGATGATGCCCAAACCTTGCTCAGTGCCATTATAACCAACCAGCAGACTTGTTTGGAGGGATTAACGACCACGGCTTCTGATTTGGGGATAAAGAATGGGCTTTTCGGCCCACTCTCCGATGACAGTAAGCTCCACAGTCTCTCTTTGGCTCTGTTCACAAAGGGTTGGGTGCATAAGAAGAATGCTCCGATAATATGGGATTCCGAAGGATGGCACACGGGTTTCAGAAATGGTCGATTACCTCTCAAGATGTCAAACAGAACACGGGCCATTTATGACTCAGTGAGAGGCAAGAGAAAGCTTAATGAAGACGATGATGATGAAGATAGTGTTTTGATTAGTGACGTTGTGGTTGTGAGTCAAGATGGAAGTGGAAACTTCACCACTATCAACGACGCGGTCGCTGCAGCTCCAATTAACTCTAACGGAACCGATGGCTATTACTTGATTTATATCAAAGGGGGTGTCTATCAAGAATACGTGTCCATCCCCATAAACCAACCCTATTTGATGATGATCGGAGAGGGAATCAATCGTACAATTATCACCGGCAGCCGCAGCGCTGGTGATGGATGGACAACATTCAATTCAGCCACATTTGGTAAGCAAACGTTAATTATATCATATCCATGTGTCTTTTTTTTTCTTTTTCTTCAAACAAATAACCCAAACGGGCTTGTAAAATGGGTAATTTTAATATTAGTGTGCTCTTATAGAATTTTAACCAGGATATATGTATTTTTATTGTATTGCATTGCAGCTGTAGTGGCCCCCGGATTTGTAGCAGTGAACATAACATTCCGCAACACTGCTGGGCCTAGCAAGTTCCAAGCAGTGGCAATGAGAAGTGGTGCAGATATGTCGACATTCTACCGCTGCAGCTTTGAAGGGTACCAAGACACTCTGTATCCACATTCTTTCAGGCAATTTTACAGAGAATGTGACATTTACGGCACAATAGATTTCATATTAGGAAATGCTGCCGTTGTTTTGCAAAAATGCAACATATATCCACGGCTTCCGTTACCAGGACAGTTCAATCCCATCACAGCTCAGGGACGAACAGACCCAAATCAGAACACTGGCATTTCCATTCATAACTGTACCATTAAAGCTGCTGATGATTTAGCTCCAAGCGTTGGTAGTGTGAAAACATACCTAGGGAGGCCATGGAGGGAGTATTCAAGGACCGTAGTTATGCAGTCATACTTGGACAGTTTAATAGACCCAGCTGGTTGGTCTGAATGGAGTGGGGATTTTGCACTCACCACATTGTATTATGCAGAGTATGATAACAGCGGACCTGGATCAGACACTTCCAACAGAGTAACATGGCCTGGCTTCCGTGTCATTAATGCCACCTATGCAGCTAATTTCACAGTCGCTAACTTCCTTCAGGGAAATGATTGGTTGCCTCAAACTGGAGTTCCTTATATTCGTGGCTTGATAGCAACTAACAAGAAGGGAAAAGTGATTGACACCGGAAATTAAAAGTGATGGATGAGCTAAGCTTGCTTATTGGATATCTTTATACTTTTTTTGATTTGATGTTTTTTCAATTGTATTCAAAAGAAATAATAATCAGCCAAAGCTAGGCAAGAGGGAATGCTTGATGCTGACCTGCAATTTGATTTGTAAGATTTAACATGGTGAGTATTTTTCTTTTTTCAATCTAACTTAGTTCTTACCACTCCTCTAAGTAAGTGACCCTTGTTTGGGAAAAAGATGAATGAACGATAAGAAAAATAACTTGAAAAAGCAAAACATTAAATTTTGAATAATTATTGTTAGACTATTTTGTATGTTATTGTCACCTCGTTTTTTTTTTAGTTAATATTATCAATTTTAAACCTGGTCTATATATTTAAAATTCGAGTTGGACTCGTATAAAATTAAAGTAAGGCTTCAATATTGAAGGCCGTTTAAAAATTTTACTTTTTTGACCCGGTCTAATTTTAATTTTCTTTAGTTTTTTAATTTATTTTTTCGTTTTTATTATTTAATTTTATTTTATAAAATATTTAATTCATAATAATAATAATCTGATGGACCCGAATCAGCCCGCGGTTATGGCAATGCTACTATTAGCACCAATTTTCCTTCACGGTTTCACCTATAAACCCACAGGTTCACAAGCCATAAACTTAAGTCAAACCCAAAAACTTAGGTGTGCTTAGTTTGGGGGGTGGAAAATGAATGATTGAAAATTATGATAATTAAATGATTTTATACTTGTTTGATCTCTGCAAAAATTACAAATTAAAAATGACATACACATTTTCTTATATAAAAAAAAAGTGACATACACATTTTATTTTATTTTTAACCTTCCTATGAAACAACATACACATATAATTTAAAACATATTACAAAATAGAAATTAAATGACTTTATAAATTTGAATTTATAAATTATTAGATATTAACTAAACGTCTTGTGGCCAACAATATTAATGTTATTTTTAAAACTTGTAAATTTCGTATTTAAATCTAGAGTCGTATTCAAAATATCAAAAAATAAATTATTAAATATTATATGCAAAAAATTTGTAAATGAATTAAATTCTTATACTAGTATAATTTCAAATAAATTTTATTAAAAAATCTATTTACAAATAAATTCAATTCTAAAAATATTAACTTTGGTTTTTAATTTTTATGCAGCACGATTATAACTCCTTGCAGTTATTTTTTTGATTTTTCAAGATATCTTTAGGCATTGCCTATGAATAATCCTTCGAAGTACGGTCTGACGCTATTAAAGCGGGGACCTCTCCTAAAAAACTTTGCTGCACCCACAAGAAACTCCTTGCAATTATGAGAACACATGAAAGCCCATTTTAAAGGGTGATATTTTTTTTTTAGATAATGATTATGGCATAGATCGAAAACATTCTCTATTTTTATGATTGATAATAATTAAATATGGATTCCATAACAAGTGGCCTTTCAGAAATTAGAACTATATATAAACGGGATTAAGTAATTGAGCTTATGATTTTATCTTTCTTTCCCTCGTGCTGAAACATCTAAAAATCTAAATGCCTCGGACGTTATACTTCAAGGTTGGGACTTGGGACATGATTTCCTTAATAAATAGTTAAATTAACTGTATAGAATATCGTTGACTATAGTTTTAATGAGGTCGTATAAAATTATATCAAACCAGCTTTGAGAAATCAATAGAATACTGAATATACAGCCCATCAACAGGCAAGAGCAACACAAAATTAAGGATAAAGGACATGAATACAATTAGAACGATTAAACCGCGTTTCCACTTTCCAGAATGGTTGTATATTAACATGTTCTTAGCTCCAGAGCTCCTTCATGGCAGCCATTACATCAGTATCAAGCTGCCAGTTGACTTGTATAAAATACCTTGACAAATTTCTTCTAACAACATCCAATTAATATTCTTAACTTGTTAATTAATCATTTAACTATATATATATATATATATATATATATATATATATATATATATATCTTTTTCTGGTGTCTGGGGCTGGGACTGGNTATCTTATTCTCGTGACTGGGGATGGGACTTGGCTTAGGTAGTTATCAATTACACTAGTTTAAATTCAAATTTCAAGTATATAAATCTTGTTCTTCTTCTATATATTGATCAGCTGAATCGTTGAGGCTTCTCAGAGACATTGTTTGAAACAGTCTCTTCCAATATCTTTAACAAAGGGTATGAGGATGTTCCCTAGTACTACGTTCTCATTTTTCTTTTTCCTACCCTTGTTACTGTTAGCATCACTATCTAGTGCAGATATCTCTGCTACGAGTACGATCCCTGTTCCACCAGAAACCATTTGCCAGTCCATCACTAACCCATCTTATTGCAGAACCGTGCTTCCTAAGCAAAATGCTTACATCTACGACTATGGAAGGTTCTCAGTTGAAAAGAACCCTCTCGCAGTCCCTTAAGTTTTTTAACTCAGTGCACTCTTATCTTGGTGGCCAATCCACTTTGTCCCAGAGGACAATTCAGGCTCTAGAAGATTGCCTACTTCGTCTCCCTCAACTTAATGTTGAGTACTTAACAAAATCCAATGTGGTCGTCAAGAAGAGCAGTGAAACTGTCTCTGGCTCTGAAGCTGATGATGCCCAAACCTTGCTCAGTGCTGTTTTAACCAACCAGCAGACTTGTTTGGATGGAATTATGTCATACACGGCTTCCGATTTGAGCATAAAGAGTGGCGTTTTGGATCTACTCTCTAGCGACACTAAACTCCATAGTCTCTCTCTGGCTCTCTTCACAAAGGGCTGGGTGCATGAGAAACAGAACAAAACCATATGGGATTCCACAGAGTGGTTTCCAGGTTTCCAAAATGGGCGATTGCCTTTGAACAAGTCGGACCAAGCGCGGGCAATTTATGAGTCAGTGAGAGGCAGAAAAGTTGTGGACGAGCAAGATGGTGTTCGGATTAATGACCTTGTCATTGTGAGTCAAGATGGTAGTAGAAACTTCACCACTATCAATGAAGCCATTGCATTTGCTCCAAATAACACAAACGCCACTGGTGGCTACTTCTTGATTTATATCACAGAGGGTGTCTATGAAGAATACGTGTCCATCCCCAAAAGCAAGACCTATCTGGTGATGATCGGAGATGGCATTAATCGAACGGTTATCACAGGCAGCCACAGCGTTGCTGATGGATGGACAACATTCAATTCAGCAACATTTGGTAATAAAAGTGTTAATTAATCGTAGGTGTAAAAATAATAAATACAAGTTTTAACTGAATTGATATATGTTGTATTGCAGCTGTGGTGGCACCAGGGTTTGTAGCAGTTAACATAACATTCCAGAACACTGCTGGGCCAAGTGGGTTCCAAGCAGTTGCACTAAGAAGTGGAGCAGACATGTCCACATTCTACAGCTGCAGCTTTGAAGGGTTCCAAGACACTCTGTATGCACATTCCCTGAGTCAATTTTACAGAGAATGTGACATTTATAGCACGATGATTTCATATTTGGGAACGCTGCTGCTGTCGTGCAAAATTGCAACATATATCCTCGGCTTCCATTACCAGGACAATTCAATACCATCACTGCTTAGGGACGATCAGACCCAAATCAGAACACTGGCACTTCCATTCACAATTGTACTATTAAAACTGCTGATGATTTAGCTCTTAATGTTAACAGTGTGCAAACTTACCTAGGGAGGCCATGGAAGCAATACTCGAGGACTCTAGTTATGCAATCCTTCTTGGACAGTTTGATAGACCCAGCTGGTTGGTCTGAATGGAGTGGGGATTTTGCACTCACCACATTGCATTATGCAGAGTATAATAACAGCTGACCTACACTAGCGACAGAGTTAATTACATTTGCAGCTAATTTTACAGTGGTTAACTTTCTGCAGGGGGGTCAATGGCTGCCTCAAACTGGAGTTCCTTACATTCCTGGATTTATAGTCTTCAACAAGAAGGGAAAAGTGATTGACACCGGAAACTAAAAATGATTGATGAGCCCATGTAATTAGATATATTTATTCTTTTCTTGTTTCATGTTTTCCAAATTCTATCATGAACAAACAACATACCCAAGCTACGTCACGGCTATACTTGGTACTTGATACTGACCACCAATTTGGGTTGTAAGATTTGTCCTCGTCAATGTCAATGATGTTTTTCAATCAAACTTAAGTAATTCATGGAATAATGACCGACTGATCCATTGGTAGGCCCAAAACCGGGGAAATTAACTGAAATAATGCTATTTAATTAGTTAATTACGTATTTAGGTTAATTTTTAAAATATTTACCAAAATGTGTTAGTTTTTATACCTAATAAACGCCAATTCTTTTTTATAACAAAATGCCAAATCAAATCTGTGTTTTATGTAATAAACGCTAAAATTAAAGCAAAATTTCTTGTAAAAAAATGCTAAAATGATATAAAATGCCGAAATGAAAGTCAAAAGCTGCCGAATTAATTTCCTAGAAAACTCCAAAACGTTTTGGCGTTTTTCTCTAGAAAACTCCAAAACGTTTTGGAGTTTTCTAATGAAAAACGCCAATTCAAGTTGGCCTTTTTGGGGCAAAAAAAAAACTCTTAACCCTGAACTCAAAACCACAACCACTAACTTAAATTCTAAACCCTAAAATCCTAAACCAAACCCCAAACCCCTAATCTAAATCCCCAACCACAAGCCCCAAATTTTAAACTCAAAAATATTGCTCCAACCTCTAAACTGTATACCCCAAACCCTAATTTCCACACCAAGAATAAAACTCCAACAACTAAACTCCAAATTTCAAATCTAAACCTTAAACTTGAACCCAAAATTCAAAAATACAACTCTAAACCCTAAACTTAACAATTAAACTATAACTCTAAACTCCAAACCATAAACCCAAACCCTAACCCTAAACCCTATACCAAATCACAAACCCTAAATACCTAATCCCAAACCTAAACCTAAACCTAAACCTAAATTCAAACATACAACTCTAACCCTTAAATTCAACAATTAAACTATAACCCTAAACCATAAACCCTAACCTCAAACCCTAACTCCTAACTCTAAACCATTAACCCTAAAACCTAAACCACATCCCAAACCTTAAATTTCTAAACCCCAAACACTTAATACCAAACTCAAAAAAAAATCCAACCTTAAACCCCAAACACAAACCTTAAACCCTAACGCCGAAACTTGGGGTTTGGGTTTAAGGCTAGATTTTTTTTTTTGAGTTTGGTATTAAGTGTTTGGGGTTTAGAAAGTTAGGGTTTGAGATGTGGTTTAGGTTTTAGGGTTAAATGTTTAGGGTTAGGGTTTGGGGTTATAGTTTAATTGTTAAATTTAGGGGTTGGAGTTGTATGTTTGAATTTAGGTTTAGGTTTGGGATTAGGTGTTTAGGGTTTAGGAATTTGGGGTTTGGGATTTGGTATAGGATTTAAGGTTAAAGGTTTAGGGTTATAGTTTAATTGTTGAATTTAAGGGTTAGAGTTGTATGTTTGAATTTAGGTTTAGGTTTAGGTTTGAGATTAGGTGTTTAGGGTTTAGGAATTTAGGGTTTGTGATTTGGTATAGGGTTTAGGGTTAGGAGTTTGGGGTTTGGGTTTATGGTTTGGAGTTTAGAGTTATAGTTTAATTGTTGAGTTTAGGGTTTAGAGTTGTATTTTTGAAATTTGGGTTCAAGTTTAGGGTTTAGATTTGAAATTTGGAGTTTAGTTTTCCGAGTTTTATTCTTGGTGTGGAAATTAGGGTTTGGGGTATACAGTTTAGAGGTTTGAGCAATATTTTTGAGTTTAAAATTTGGGGCTTGTGGTTGGGGATTTAGATTAGGGGTTTGGGGTTTGGTTTAGGATTTTAGGGTTTATAATTTAAGTTAGTGGTTGGGGTTTTGAGTTCAAGGTTAAGAGTTTTTTTTTTGCCCCAAAAAGCCAACTTGAATTGGCATTTTTCTTTAGAAAACTCCAAAACGTTTCGGAGTTTTCTAGAGAAAAACGCCAAAACATTTTGGAGTTTTCTAGAGAAAAACGCCAAAACGTTTTGGAGTTTTCTAGGAAATCAATTCGACAGCTTTTGACTTTCATTTCGGTGTTTTATATCATTTTGGCATTTTTTTACAAGAAACTCCGTTTTAATTTTGGCGTTTATTACATAAAATGCAGATTTGATTTGTCATTTTGTTATAAAAACGAATTGGCATCTATTAAGTATAAAAACTAACCCATTTTGGTAAATATTTTAAAAACTAACCTAAATACGTAATTAACTAATTAAATAGCATTATTTCAGTTAATTTCCCAAAACAAAAGCCCAGCCTCAAAATCAATTTTGAAAGAATAAAGAAAATAAGTTATTCATGGAATATGACTGCTGAATTTTCTGTGTTAAATTTAATCAAAGCATTTATAAACATAATTTGTCGGCAAAAAAATTATATGGCGGTTTATGCACCAAAAATAAAACATAAGAAAATAATAATGTCGGAGAGAGAGGGAGTGGGATAAGCTAAGGCCCATAAGGTTGGACCCATATAATATAAATTATACACATATAAAGTATAAACGCGATTGTCACTTTTCATGCTTTCACCCTCCAATCGCAATCAGGTTTTCAATTTCTTCTTCGTTCGTCAATTAGGGTTTTCTATTTTCCCCCTTCTTCCCTCGCAGTGTGTCGGTAGTTATTTTTCCCTTCATTTTTATGCACTCAATCACTACTATGCTTTATCTGTGATTCAATAATTTCTCTTTCTGATTTATTTTTTTTTTCTTCTTTTTGCTACTGCTCATTATAATTTAGGGTTGCTATGCTCACATAATTACTGAGACCTTCTCTGTAAATTTGGATTTTGTGGGTTGATTTTATTGGAATATGTATGTGGCTGATCTAAAATTAAATGAATTGCCTGTACGTCAATCCAATATCCTTTTTCTTGTGTTCCTTAATTTGCAATCCTTAACTGCTGTTGCCAGAGTTACTTTTACTAATTGATGACGAGGAAAAGATAACTAATTATACTTGTAAGATTTGGTTCATAATAAAAGAATTCCTACTCCAAACAATTTCAATTTTCGCATACTATTAATCTATAAGTTGTCCTTATTATGCTTGATTCTTTCATTGACATTGCAGTTTATAAATTTCAAGATGGACACGGGTTCTTCTGATTCTGATGTGCAAATTTGTGATCAGAGTTATAGTATCATCCCTGTTGATTCGCTGGTTGATGATAGCTCAAGAGGTTTTGGCCCTAACATTCATTATAGTTCTCACCATACTATTGACAGTGGCAAATTGGCTGTGCCTGTCGATGACTTCAATATGTGTATGGAGCAAGCACAAGTTTGGGTTGAAAAAGCTAGAATCATATCCAAGGGGAAGGAGAATGCTTTTGGGGATTGCAAAATGGTCCAAAATATCTTACTAGAGGAATTTAATAGGCGAAATGAAGTCATTCAAAGCTTACAAAGAGACATTGTGCGAGAGCAAATTAACACATCGCAGCAGATCAATCGACTTAACCGTGAACTGCACATGATGGGAAAAGCTATAATGTTCTATAGAGACAAGTTGAAGGATGTCAACAGGGAGTTTTCAAAATATAGGGCAACTCATGTGCCGTCCGATCACACTCTTTGGGACAATGCTGTGGGCTCTGGCGGTCCTCTTGTGAGCACTGAGGGACTTGGAAAGGAATGCTTGAACCAAGAAGATATTACGGCCAGCAATTGAAAAGAATGTCAAAGGATTTGAAGGAGCGGGATTGTTATTCAACAGCCAACAAGTTCTAGTTGGATAATTTGAGAAAGAAGAGATACGTACAGCTCGGCGATAGGCTACAATTTGAAGGGGAGATATGGTGTTTGCACGTATATGCCCACATGGATTTAACAAAGTAGAATATCATAACGCGCTTTCTAAACGTAACACGCATTCATTTACGACCTTCAGCAGCTGAAGCTCTCAACTTACATAGATTTCATATTGGATCTCTCTATCCACTTGACTACAAATTTAATGCATTGGTTCTTCTTCACCCTTAATTTGGTCAATTCGATCGAGCTTACTTATTTTTATGGCTACCTGAGTCATGTCACGCAAAATGCTAGTAAAGTACAGCTAGATTTCGGGTATGTTAAACTATAATATATAGCTAACTCAGAAGTTGAATCGTAAGTTTCAGCGAGACTGTTCATATAGTTCATAGAAAATGAGCCTTAATTAGCTGTAGCCTGTCCATATTATCATTAATCATATTCTAGCAATTTGAATTGAACTACATTACAGGAATGCCACCAAAAAACAAATGCAGAAAGCCGACTACATGAATATCCATTTCTAAAGCTGCGCACTATTTGTACTCATTTACAAGACGCGTTTTTTTTTAACACATATATGTAACTTTTCTGGGTCAAATTAGAAACTAAGCAGGTATATTATGAATTTAACTTTGGCAAGTGATAGTAACTGATTATACGACAAACTAATACATACTAATGCTAATGGGCATGTTATTATTAGTGATAAAATTTATTCTTGGACCTTCATATAATAGTTAACTTTTTAAGTTAAAATGGTTTTAAACATTATAATAAAGCTTTAACCGTTAGGAGTTCAATTCTTATCACTTCCATCTATTAATATTTTGGTAAATAAATTCTGTTATGACCCTTTTAATACTTTTTTTTTTCTAAATAAGTAGGTTCAACTAGATCCAAAAATATAAGCAATGTGTAAGTAATTTAGTGATACATCTATCATTTCTCAAGGTAATTACCAAACGGCTACAAAATTTAGCCAACATGACGGCAATCTGCAANTATGACCCTTTTAATACTTTTTTTTTTTCTAAATAAATAGGTTCAACTAGATCCAAAAATATAAGCAATGTGTAAGTAATTTAGTGATACATCTATCATTTCTCAAGGTAATTACCAAACGGCTACAAAATTTAGCCAACATGACGGCAATCTGCAATTTCGTTTACTTCTTGAAGTAAAAAATACTAACTTTAAAAGATATGTGAACAATAAACATCCAAAATATTCATTCTGTTGCTTCAATATATTCCTTAATGTTTTCTGGTTCAAAAACATTCTTTCTTTTCTGCATAAATATGAAATGCAATTATACAAAAGATGATTCCAACGTGGGTTACATTTTTTTCTCCATATTAGCACATGGTTGACTACGCAAATCATTCAAATCCACTTGTCGTCCCAACTTCGTTCTAGCCACGCCTACCAAATCTCACTAGCCACTTCATTGTCGTTTTCTTAGTATTTTATTCATTGGTAGTTTTGTTGATTGGGGTTATGGAATGGATCAGTAAGTCCACATGTTTCGGAAAATCATGCTATTAAACTTTGAGTTGAGTTTTATGATACCGTGAGAAAGCATGCATTCGTTCATAAGGGAAAACTTCATAGATGAGTATTTAAGTATTTTGTGGTGAAATTTTCCTATTTAAGTTGTATCAAAATTGATGGGATGAAATTATAAAAGAAATATGTTATTCTCTTATTGTGTCTATTGAATGATTACAACAGGAATAAAGAGAATTTCTCAAACTAAAATTTAAATTGTTAGATGAAGAGTAAAGATCAAAGTCAATCTGTGTTGAGCGAATAGGTCGACTTGATATCCAATAAGTAGCGAGGAATTGGTCAAAAACCGATCGAAACCAAGCAAGTAGTTTCTAGTCTCGAGTGATTATTTATCAGCAATGGGGATTTTTGTATAAAAATAATGCTCTTCTTAATGAAATGCTGATACAAATAACGCGGTTTCACGAACTAAAAGGGACTTCAATGAAGCTCATAGATAGACCGGGTTCTATCTTGGATGCAAGTCAATTTTTCCCTCAAAACCTCCCTTTTCGCTCCCCAAAATTGGTAGACAGGACGCAACTTGCTGTGCGAATTGTGCATGGGTGAATTTCTGTTCCAGTATATATAGCTTTTGATAAATTCCATCATTTAATATAATTAAACAAATGTTTTATGCAGAAGAATGAAAAGTAGCTTCTTATTTTTTTTATACAATTTGTTTTAAAATCTTATGTGAAATTCTTTGTATTGAGATAATTATATATGTAGGTTAATTCTTAGTATAATATAAATTCATTGTACCTGGAATAACCACAAAGAGATAATTTAAATTCGTTATTAAAAATGATCGGTTATTTTCTTTGTATATTTGTGCATTTGGACATGACCAAGATAATCATATCATATCTTCCTTATAGGTAAGGTACCCTCCCCTTTTTTTGTTTGTTTGTTTGGGTTTTTTTGTGTGTTCTACTGCTGGCCACCCACCCCGCCGTTGACAAAAAAATATGATATCTTAATTAATGGATCTCAAGGAATATTTGTATACTTGCACAATTACGCTAACTTAATGTATGACCGGGCATAACTGTTGACTACCTTCATGGTAGCCACTATATCATTATCAACACCACGCATGCAAATTCCTACTAGTTGACTTGCTGTGATATATGAAATAGCTAGCTTCACAAGCAAAACAAGACCCAAGCTTCAGCGAAAGTTACCTAGATTGTTTGATGAGTTAAAATTTGGGTCCTCCCCTCTATATAGGACACCCAACTAACCCTGCATTACACATCCAATTAAGGCATCTCCTCCTCATTAATTCATTCAAAACCAATGCCTTTCAAGTCCTTCTCCGTTCTCACACTCTTGTTTTCACTTTTGCTTTCCATCTTTGCATCGTTATCAATTGCAGATAATAATGCAACCTCCGTTGTTCCCCAAGAAACCATTTGCAACTCCACCATAGACCCTTCTTATTGCAAAAATGTGCTTGCTAATCAAAATGGCAATATATATGACTACGGCCGCATTTCTTTTCGAAAATCCTTATCACAGTCCCGTAAGTTCTTGAACTTAGTGGACTCATATCTTCAATCTCGCTCCTCTTTTTCTCAACCTCTTGTTCGCGCTCTTGAAGATTGTCGCTTCCTCGCTGAACTAAACTTGGACTACTTATCAAACACCTTTGACATTGTGAATAAAACTAGCAATGCTCTTGCTAGCTCACAAGCTGAAGATATCCAAACCTCGCTTAGTGCCATTTTGACAAACCAACAGACTTGTTTAGATGGCCTAGAGACTGTTGCTTCGGATTCAAGAGTGAAGAATGAGCTTTCTCTCCCACTCTCTGATGACACTAAGCTTCACAGTCTCTCGCTGGATATCTTCGTCAAAGGGTGGGTGCCTGAAAAGAAAATTGCAACATCATGGGCACGCAATGGGAGACATTTGGGTTTCCGCAATGGTCGTTTACCATTGAAGATGTCAAAGCGAGTGCGTGCCATTTATGATTCCGCTAGAGGCCACAGGCACGGAAGAAAACTACTTCAGGCTGAGGATGACGACGAAAGTGTCCAAATTATGGATATTGTGGTTGTTGCTCAGGATGGAAGCGGTAACTTCACCACCATCAACGATGCTATAGCTGCGGCTCCCAATAGCAGTGACGCAACTGATGGCTACTTTTTGATATATATCACCCAGGGTGTGTATCAAGAATATGTATCCATAGACAAAAAGAAGACGTACTTGATGTTAATCGGAGATGGAATCAATAGGACAATTATCACCGGCAATCAAAATGTTGCCGACGGGTTTACAACATTCAATTCAGCAACATTTGGTAAGCCCCAAAACAAAATATCTTCTTTTGCTTTAAAAAAATAAAATAAATAACATAAATCCAATTTTGGCAATAGAATAAAGCAACCAATTGATTGTTTATAATGTAATACGTGGTGTGATGCTGCCTATGATCATTCTCTTACAATTGTGATGTGGATTTGCAGCTGTAGTAGCTCCAGGGTTTGTAGCAGTGAACATAACATTCCGTAACACTGCGGGGCCAAGCAAGCACCAAGCCGTTGCAATGAGAAGCGGAGCAGATAATTCCACATTCTATAGCTGCAGCTTTGAAGGGTACCAAGATACTCTCTATACACATTCCAATAGGCAATTTTACAGAGAATGTGACATCTACGGCACGGTTGACTTCATATTTGGAAACGGCGCAGCTGTTTTGCAAAATTGCAACATCTATCCACGGCTACCCATGAGTGGTCAATTCAATGCCATCACTGCTCAAGGTCGAACCGACCCAAATCAGAACACTGGTATTTCCATACAAAATGCTACCATAAGAGCTGCTGATGATTTGGCTCCAAATGTTGGTTCTGTGAATACGTACCTTGGGAGGCCATGGAAGCAATACTCAAGGACCGTGTATATGCAGTCCTTCATGGACAGTTTGATAAATCCTGCTGGTTGGCGTGAATGGGATGGTAATTTTGCACTCAGCACATTGTATTACGCAGAGTACAGTAACACAGGACCTGGTTCAAGCACTGCTAACAGAGTAACATGGCCTGGTTACCGTGTTATCAATGCAACTGAAGCAGCTAAATTTACAGTGTCTAACTTTGTGGCAGGGGATGGTTGGCTGCCTCTAACTGGTGTCCCATACTTAAGTGGATTAATATAATTCAACACATTTCATGCTGCCCTCCAATAATTAAGGGCTATACTGCTTTTTTCATTTTCTTGCAAAACCCCGTCTACTGTATTAATGGATCCTAATAATTAATGATAACATTTCCATTAAGATTTCGGTCAATAATTAATAATGACGGTTCTTACTTCGATGCAAAGCCCTCTATTGTTATGTATGCTGTGATTCTCATAATTGAAAAATACTTATTGCTTGCACGCATTTAATCTAAGAGTAAAATCTCTTTGGTCTTTGAAAAATACTTATACTATCACTTTAATCCCTCTTTTTATTTGTATTAATTTAGTCCTCAAATTTATATTCTGTCTACCAATTTAGTTATCTGTCTAAGTCTATTATTGAGGTTAAACAAAAATTATCACGTAGCATATTAAGTATTGATGTGATCATTAAGTGGTGATTTAGCAAACTAACATAGTATGTGAGTGAAGTTGGACTAGGTTGGGTTAAAACAGCATCGATTTAATTGATAATTTTTTTTTCTCTTCATCTTCATCAGCGAAATACAACAACTTTATGGGAGGTCTCTCTCCTCTTCTCTCTCCTTGTATCTTTCCTCTTATTCTCGTGTTCTCCAAGAATACCTCAATAATTAACATTGAGTACTCGAATATTTTAGTTCTAGAGGTCCTAGATTCAAACAAATTTAGCTAAGACCCAAATATAGTTTCCCCTCATCTCAAATAATCATAATACTAATAACAATAATTTTTTTCTAACTATTCATTTTATCTATGAACTTTGATTCTTGGCTTAATTAGAGCGGTTATTTAGTACGTTTGAATGTAAAAGAAGCTCTAAAGACTAAAGAGAGTAATTTTAATCACAAGTTGAGGCCTTGAGGGGGTGGCCTCTGCTCCTATTACGAGAAGCTCAATTTCATTATACTAATTAACGTTGTTAGAACTTTTAAAATGCTTTAGTGGACAATACCCTTGAATATGGATTAATTACTTCAAATTATCGGTCTAAAATTCAATTTCTTCTGAGTGTGACTGTAGCATTTAGCAATTTACATTAAACAAAATCCGAATCAATTTTGAGGTCTGTCCAGATAAAATAATATCTAATTAAGAAAAATAATGTGACGGAAAAAAGGTTTATGACAAAATTATGTTACCACAAATAAAAGATTACTATAAGGGATCATTTTTTCTAGATTGCTTCTCCCTCAGTACTAATGGCGCTACACGTCTTAGGAATGACTGATCATTTTTTAAGTGACGACGTTGTCGAGTCTTGTATCACATTTGTTATGTTGACTTGTTTATGTGGTATATTATGGTGCCTTTCATGCTTTTGAGTTTTTCTTATCCACCTGTTTTTTACAAGGAGATATGTGATACTTTCTTAATATGACAGCATTAATTAGTGTTGATATACAAACATTTAATTATAGTTGTTTATTTTTTAACAACTAAAATTAAATATTTTCTGTATCAATAATTATTATGATGTTACATATCACGAAAGTATCATATATCTATCTAATATATTAGAATTACCCTTACTTTATAATAAAAATTTGAAGATTCATTCACTAAAAAAATAAAATTGAAGATTCATGCATATATAAGCTTAAAGCTCTTAATTACAATGAATTGAAGCTTCTCTCACGCAATTTCAGTCTACAAACATATAAGCATCATGATGACCTAGCTAGCTAGGGGCCGGGCTAAATTTTTGTTTTTCTTATATTGGTGGTTGCAAAGTTGACCATTAGGAGACAATTGTTCCTCTTAATAATTCGTTAGTGTTTCTTCTGCTGAAACATCATTTTCTTCATGAAGACTTCGAACTTGGATCTCATTGTTTTATCCATATCCATTTGCATGGTTGGGTTGACAATATATACTTTAAACCCACTGATGTCAGCAATTAATTAAAGATAAGGTTTAATTAAACTTATCGCCAACCGTTTAGAGAACCCCATCCCAGACACACCAACTACACGTATTATTATTACCAAAAACAAAAGGTTCATGCATTTTAATTATATAGATTTTTTTCATTGGTTATTTCTGTTTATTAATATTCCCCACATACATTTCAATACGGAGCACAGATTTTACTTAAGACAACTACATGAAACTTTATTTATGTAAAGTTAGAATTCCATAAACTAAAAAATTTCAATCTTTTAGATGACGATTTGAAAGGATTAATCATTGGGGAGGCTCGTTAATTGGTGAAAGACTTGAAGTAGTCAATAAATAGCAAGGAAATGGTCAATTATCGAATGTTAGCAATCTATGGCGTGAGCAATGAGATTAAATGCATGGATTATCAATAATTTATGGACAACTTACAAAGGAATCAAATTTGCGAATTCAGCGTGAAAAATAAATAAATACTTATTTTAGTCTCGTGCAATGGACTGTCCGAGATGTTAAATGAAGAGAGAGAAAAAATAAGAAAGAGTCTATACGTGAAGAGAAAAAAATAAATAAATAAAAAATAGTATTGTTTTTGATAAACACACTCTAAAATAAATACTCTTAATTAATTATATATAGAATAACCAATGGAGAAACAATATATCAAATATTATCTTTACTATATTACAATTATTTCTAAAATATATACTAAAATGTGTGTGTGCTCAAAAAAACTATATATGGAAGAGATATAAGAGATTAATATATAAGTGGAAGAAAAATAGGAGAGCAATCATCGATAAAAACTAAGTTCTTTTTTCAAAAAGTATATAGGAACTTTAATTAAGAGGGAAGAAAAAACAAAAATGGCTCAATTTTTTGTTCTACTAATTAACAATTGAGATAAATTATGTTATTTTCATTCTGATTCTATATCTATTCATGACTTGTTATGTTTTCATCAGACATGACCAAAGAGAATGATGTGATATCATTGTCAGTTTGTCACACAACAACCACTGCTATTCTTTTTTCCGTTGTGTTTATGTGTTTTTTTGTATATATGCTGGGAACCAATCCCAGCGTTGACGAACAAAATAATATGATTATATCCAGTATCAAACGGATCATTCACCCAAATTAGCCTCAAAGAATGTTTGCATTCATACATGCACGGAATTTCAATCACTAATTTAATATATGTTCGTCCTAATAAAAAATATTTCATAAATAGTTAATGGGCGGCAGAACTGTTGACTGCCTTCATGGTAGCCACTACATCCACTTCATGTATGCAACTTCCTACTAGTTTGACTTTCTATGCTATACGCAATGCCTTCATTCCAAAAACAAAAACGTGTCATCTTTAGCTAACTTGTGCACTTAGTTTAATGAGACATGAATAATACTAGATGCTCCAAAAGTTTTACTATAATTTTTGTCCAAGTAATATAGCATTCTAGGAACTGTTATATCATAAACAAAATTTCAAAGTTCCAACTACAACAACAACAAAAATAACTCAATGCAGGTTGGCTAATTTAGTTGGAGGGATCCGGATTAAGATTTACATCACCCATGTAAAGAGTTCAAATCTCATCAAGGGATAATGGACAGTTATATTTCTAAATTATTATTGAATTGAATTTTTTTAATAGGTCACATAATTTAACTTTGTGACATTTATTATATGTTGAGGTCATATCTTCTACTTTTATATATATATATATATATATATATA
>QAOA01006734.1:780684-828160 GCA_003255065.1 Cercis canadensis
AATTGTTTATTTTTATTCAAAAGAATAACAAAAAAAAATTATGAAACATTTTGTTTCTTTTTTAGTGTTATTACAAGTTTTTTTAATTTATTTAATTGTCGCGGTACGTGAATTGACTAGACTACCACATCATTTTTAAGACAAAATATGTTTGGCCACATCTCATCTAGCTCTTACTGGAGACAAAATCTTCGTCCTTCCCTATATAAGAACCCAACTCCCCATGCATTTCATGCCCAGCCTTCCAAGGTATACCTTTCCCTTCCTTTATTCAAAACCAATGGCTTTGAAGCTCTTCTCCGTTCTTACACTCTGGTTCTCCTTTGTGCTTTTCATCTTTGCATCGTTATCTATTTCAGATAACCATGTAACCTCCCCTATTCCACCAGAAACCATTTGCCAGTCAACCATAGACTCTTCTTATTGCAAAAGTGTGCTTGCTAATCAAAATGGCAATATCTATGACTATGGCCGCATTTCTTTTCGAAAATCCTTATCCCAGTCCCGAAAGTTCTTGAACTTAGTGGACACTTCTCTTCAATCTCGCTCCTCTTTTTCTCAATCCACCGTTCGCGCTCTTGAAGATTGTCGCTTCCTTGCTGAACTGAACTTTGAATACTTATCAAACACCTTTGACACTGTCAATAAAACTAGTAATGTTCTTACTACCTCACAAGCCGAAGATGTCCAAACCTTGCTTAGTGCCATTCTAACAAACCAGCAGACTTGTTTAGATGGCCTAGAGACTTCTGCTTCTGATTCAAGAGTGAAAAATGAGCTTTCACTTCCACTCTCTGATGACACCAAGCTTCACAGCGTCTCCCTGGCTCTCTTCAAGAAAGGCTGGATGCCTGAGAAGAGAATCACAACTTCATGGCAACGCAATGGTTTTCATTTGGGTTTCAAGAATGGTCGTTTACCTTTGAAAATGTCAAACAGAGTACGTGCTATTTATGATTCAGCTAGAGGCCACGGCAGAAAACTACTTCAGGTCGTTAATGACAGCGTGCTGGTTAGAGACGTCGTGGTTGTTAGTAAGGATGGAAGGGGAAACTTCACCACTATCAACGCTGCTATAGCTGCTGCCCCAAATAACACTGCTGCTAGTGCTGGCTACTTTCTGATTTACATCACCGCGGGTGTGTATCAAGAATATGTATCCATAGATAAAAAGAAGACTTACTTGATGTTAGTTGGTGATGGAATCAATCGCACAATTATCGCTGGCAATCGCAATGTTCAGGATGGGTGGACAACATTTAATTCAGCAACATTTGGTAAGCCAAGAAAAGGAAAAAAAAAAAAAATCATCTTGCTGGTTTCCTCATGACTCATGATATTAAAATTTATCAAACACTTGATAAAATTCTTGAGCGTCCTCTTACATGTTAATTTTATGTGGATTTGCAGCTGTAGTAGCACCAGGGTTTGTAGCAGTTAATATAACATTCCGCAACACTGCTGGACCAAGCAAGCATCAAGCAGTGGCAATGAGGAGTGGGGCAGATATGTCGACATTCTACAGCTGCAGCTTTGAAGGGTACCAAGACACTCTGTATTCACATTCTAACAGGCAATTTTACAGGGAATGTGACATCTATGGCACAGTTGACTTCATATTTGGAAACAGTGCAGCTGTTATGCAAAGTTGCAACATCTATCCACGGCTACCCTTGAGTGGTCAATTCAATAGCATCACTGCTCAAGGTCGAACTGACCCAAATCAGAACACTGGCATTTCCATCCACAATGCTACTATAAGAGCAGCTGATGATTTGGCTCCGAATGTTGGCACTGTGAAAACATACCTTGGAAGGCCATGGAAGCAATATTCAAGGACGGTGTATATGCAGTCTTCCATGGACAGTTTAATAGATCCTGCTGGTTGGCATGAATGGAGTGGTACTTTTGCACTCAACACATTGTACTACGCAGAGTATGGTAATAGAGGACCTGGTTCAAACACTTCCAACAGAGTGACATGGCCTGGTTACCATGTTATCAATGCAACAGTTGCAGCCAATTTTACAGTGTCTAACTTCCTGGCAGGGGATGATTGGATACCTCGAACCGGAGTCCCATACTTGAGTGGATTAATATAGTCAAACAGATTTCATATTCTGGGAATCTGCTAAATTAATTCCTTTTCCGCTGCACTTTTCTGATTAATTATCTTTACAAATATGGAACACCCTGTTACTCCATTGTAAAAATTGTTATTAATAATAAATCATAAATCATCTTTTTGCTTCATGATTACCAAATTACTCGCTGTCTTTTATGGTCAAACTTTTTTGCAGAAAAGGACATGAATTGACAAGCTTCTCCCTCCAACGTATTAGAGGGTATATCGAATTATAGGAACAAGTTTATTAAGGTCAGTTGTTTCTTTGCTAAGCTTAGTTGGGCCATTCTTTCTAGTTTCTAGTGTCTCCTCCCTTCATTTTTTTCCCTTTTTTTTTTGAAGAAAATAAATCAACTTTCTCCTCCTCTGCCAAACAAACCAAGCTAACACCCACAATAATCTTTCCACTGTTGAATTATCAAAAATTGATTGTTGACTTTTATTTCTTATTAGGCAAAGCTATGGGTCATCGAAGTTGTTCGGTAAGAACAGTGCAATAGAGTAATTCTGCATGGAAACAATATTAACCATTGGATTAAAATAAAGCAGTGGCTTCCACCAAATCGTGCCATTATATTTTTACACATTTACTCGTGCACTGTCCCAAGACTGTTCCAGGGCGGTGCAGCATTTCCCTTTGAATAAACGTCCTGTGCATAAGATTGAATGACATCAACAAACTAATATTACGAAATAGTAGCAGCAAAGGTATTGCCCACAAGGATTTGGTCAGAGATCCTTCTTAGAGGGCAGTTCAGATTACACTTGATCTCAGCCAGGCACCAAAATTAATTGAGGGGAACTAAAACAAACCAAACATTTTTTTTTTTTCAATAGCTTTGCAGAGTTCTTTGAAAATGTGTTATCTGTTGGATAAAATGTTTAAATCCTCCTTCTTTTTGTCTCTATATTTTGCTGGACCAAAATGCCGTCGATTCTTATAAGTTGTAACACCCAAAAGTCAATAACCACAAATGGCAACGTCCCAAATATTTGAATCTAACTTCCATCAAATATAGGACCAATTAATCACTTTCTAAATCATCATTTCTGATGCTAATCGGATCTATACTAACTAGAACTCTCTTTTGTTTTTTTGGCATGGCAGTTTTATTTATTTATTTTTATTTATTTTGTCTACTGAAGACTACATTATATAAAGGATATATAGTCTATCTATTTTCATAATTCTACCCCACTTAATTCTAGTAAAATTTGAACCAAAGACTTCCATCATAAAGTATTTATTGCTCAATCACTTGATTTTTAGTTCTAACGATTTTATTAAACTTGTTTTTATGATATATACTAGCATGCATACTATTCATGTAATTTATTTTATTCTTGTCAAATCTTCCATGCAATTAATTTGTTATAACTTACAAGGGAATTTTGAAGTTTTTCTCACGTCCTAAGAGGTCGATGACTGTCCCATTGGAAATGTATTCTACAACGACCCAATGATGAAGAGTTGATAAGGACGTACCCTGGAGGTAGGGGCAAATTAATTAACAAGTAGTGTTTTCTTCATTGCTTAATTTCCTTTTATTCTTGATTATCCTTCTTCCAAGTCAATGCGGCCAACTAGTCTGACTTTCTAGTTTGTAGCAATATTTGAATTCAAATTTTTTCCATTAAACTCATATTAATTTTATCAAATCACATTTTGTGTACGAATTCCTTTTGGTATCCAATTTGTGTTCTTGCAAAGTTTGTTAATTTATCATTTCCCCCACATCTTACATACTAGAAGCACTTTATGAGTTTAACTATTTGACTTAGCCCAACTTAAGCATACAAGCAATAAAGCTATATACGACTTTCCATTTCCGTTGAGGGCAAAGTTTCAAAGACGCCAGTACAAAACCAAATTCATTACTGTACTTTGGCCTAACCTTGAAGCCAAACACTACTACTGCCTTCCCCGTAGGTGTTTGATTTTGAACGCAATGGGTTTAAAGTCAACGGGGAACATAACCTGCGGCTATTGTCTATTGCTGATATATTCCTTTTTCCTTATTCTTAATTTCCAACAACCCTATAAACATCTTAATCATTTTATAATGATTGGAGTTAGTTAACTATCAGAAATCGCATAAATGAACTAGCTAGGTTTCATTCACATTGATATTGACCTTACTTATGTATATAATAATAATTTGTGAAGATTAATGAGAAGGAACTTGTTGGATATATATGGCTTTTGCAGATTTAAAACAGTGAGAGAGATGTAGGAGAAAGTCAAAAATACAGACCTAAACGAAGCTTCCTGTGTCTGTGTATTTCCGCGTTGCTTTGCAAAAGGTTTAACTAGGGGAAGTGTGTTCTAGCTATTTCTAAACTTGTAAAGTATAGAATACTCTTAGCACTTCTCTCAGTCTTCTGATCTGACTTAAAGGTTATTGAACCCAGCTTGCAATTTTGGCACATATATATTTGAAGCTTAGAAATTCAGAGGCAGGTAGGGCCGTTCACCGCCCTAATAATATTGCGCGTTTACTCGTGAAAGAGTGTTGAAGTCAAAATTAAACTACTGAAATCAAAATACTCTTTGATAATCACCACTAGTTCTCTTGCAAACCAAAATTGATAAACATGCATGCAATCTTGTTCATATATATTCATATTTGCTTTTCATTATTGTTAAATCCAAAAGACACGAATATAGGCCATCCATCTTCATTGGTCTAGTTAGGTATATTGACTACGTGCATCATTCCAAATGCAATGCTACCAAAAGACAGGCAAATCTTGACACAAATACATTTTCTAAAACATTTTCAATGTTTTTTCTTGAATTTCTCTATTCGCTTCTTCCTTTTCTTTTTTGTCCAAACAAAAATGTGAATTACTAATTTTAGTTATGAAAGTTATCATTGTGGTTATAATTGTAAAAAAAGAACTAAACTAAATAAAAATTATTTTATATTTAAAATTAAATAATATTTTTAAAAAAATTTGAGACCAAATAACAAATTTTTCAAAAACTTATTCATAAAAGAAATAAAATAGAATCATGGTTTGAAATTCGTGACAAGGATTTCAAGAATTCGGTAAAGTCTTGAATTAATTTAATCACCACCTAATCCAATTGAAAAAAAAAATAATCCAGAAATCTGATTCCCAATTTCCGAGGATTCGTAATGCATATAAAAAAAACAACTGTCTTGATCACCAATTGACCCCGTCGTGAAAGTTGTGTAAAGAAACATTTTGGTTCCCAACTTGGTGTCAAACTAGAGACCCACGCGCAATCCCCCATTTTGACTTCACATACGTAACCTTACAATACAATACTAATATGTTAATAAGCCACCATACGCAATACATGTACATACATACGAAAGCTCTCATTAAAAAGGCTCCCTTCTCTTTCCCTATAAATTGAGATTGAACCCACGCTAGCCTAAACCACAAAATATCACTCTTAATTCAAAAACAATGGCTTCTTCCAAGCTCTGTTCCCTCACAAGAATTGCACTTCTGATTCTGCTATCCTTGTTTGCCTATCTAGCTTCTGCAGACACCACCATTCCCAGTCCCAGCCCCAGTCCCAGTCCCACCACATCTGTCTCTACTGGAACTGTTTGCCAATCTACCCCTGATCCATCTTATTGCAAATCAGTCCTCCCTGCCCAAAACGGCAACGTTTACGACTATGGCCGGATTTCAGTTAAGAAATCATTATCCCAAGCCCATAAATTCTTGAACTTGGTTGACAAGTACCTCCGGCGACAGTCTACGTTGTCCATCTCCGCCGTCCGTGCACTGGAAGATTGCCGGGCACTTGGAGAGCTGAACTATGATTTCCTTTCAAGTTCGTTTCAAACTGTGAACAAGACAACGATGTTTCTCCCAAGTTTGCAAGCAGACAATATCCAAACTCTGCTAAGTGCAATCTTAACCAACCAGCAAACCTGCTTGGATGGCCTTAAAGACACCGCTTCCGCTTGGAGTGTCAGAAGTGGGCTTTCTGTACCGCTTTCTAATGACACCAAGCTCTACAGTGTCTCTCTGGCTCTATTCACAAAGGGGTGGGTTCCCCATACTAGAAAGAAACCCAATGCAGCTGGGTTGCCAAGGACAAATAATAGGAAACTAATTGGATTCCGAAATGGCCATTTGCCCCTTAAGATGTCAGCCAGAACCCGTGCCATCTACGAGTCTGTGAGTCGAAGAAACCTGCTTCAAACCACCGTGGGTGAGGATGTTTTGGTCAAGGACATGGTGACGGTGAGTCAAGATGGACGTGGAAACTTCACAACCATCAATGACGCCCTTGCCGCAGCTCCAAACAGGTCTTCGTCAGACACTAGTGGCTACTTCCTCATCTATGTTACAGCGGGTGTCTACGAAGAATACGTGTCCATTGATAAGAAAAAGACGTACCTCATGATCGTCGGAGACGGCATCAACAAGACAATCATCACAGGGAATCGTAGTGTCGTTGATGGCTGGACAACCTTCAACTCCGCAACATTTGGTAATTATTTTATTTTTATTACCTCAACTTTTTCTTTTTATTATTTCGATTTTCTCATCAATAAAATTTCAACCTTAATTAACCTCACTGAAGAAGTTGTTTCTATTTGGTGTCATTATGAATGTTACAGCTGTGGTTGCTCCAAGATTCGTGGCCGTGAATATGACTTTCCGTAACACTGCCGGGCCAAGCAAGCACCAAGCCGTTGCAGTTCGGAATGGAGCTGATTTGTCCACGTTTTACAGCTGCAGCTTCGAGGGGTACCAGGATACCTTATATACACACTCTCTTAGACAATTCTACAGAGAATGTGACATTTACGGAACAGTGGATTTTATTTTCGGAAACGCCGCCGTTGTTTTCCAAAACTGCAACCTATATTCCCGTTTACCCATGAGTGGACAATTCAATGCCATTACGGCTCAAGGCCGAACCGACCCGAATCAGAATACGGGTACTTCGATCCATAATTGCGCCATTAGAGCTGCTGCTGATTTGGCTGCTAGCAATGGAGCAACTGCAACTTATTTGGGAAGGCCGTGGAAGGAGTACTCAAGGACGGTTTATATGCAGACATTCATTGATAGTGTGGTGAATGCTGCGGGTTGGCGTGCATGGGATGGTGATTTTGCATTAAGCACATTGTATTATGCTGAGTTTAATAACAGTGGTCCCGGGTCGGACACATCTAAACGGGTCACATGGCCGGGTTACCATTTGATTAGCGCTACGGATGCCGCTAACTTCACGGTCTCTAACTTCTTGCTAGGGGATGATTGGTTGCCCAAGACAGGAGTCACCTACGATAGTAACTTAATATGATGACAACGATCCACACTGCTTTTCTTTGCTTCTTTAATGTCATTTCCTATTTTTTCTCCTTCATTGATAGATTAAGCACTTAAGAAAGTGATCATTTGTAACACCATGAGTAAACCCCCCCACCCAAATCTACACCGGGTATATATGACAATTCTAAATTATATTTTATTTTATTACAGAAAAACGATTGGATCATTTAAAAAAAAAGAATGCACTACAATCCTTTTTAATTAACTAATGACGGACAGCTATGGTAACCGCTGATTTTGACTTCCATTATAAGGATTATTGTTTTCCATACTTGTGAAAGGTGCTAATCTTCCTTTGTCCTTTTTTCTTTTTCTTTTTTTTGTTGGTGGGGGGATCATTTAAAAATAAAGGACAGATCTTTTCAATTATATTAATTACAACCACCTTGAGAAATTGCAAATAATGTGTCCTGACTAGGACTAATCCTTTGAGGTACAGTCGAGTGCTATTAAAGTGGGGACCTCTCCCAAGAAAGTTTGTTGCATCCACAAGGGCTCGAACTCGAGACTACTTGCTTAAGTGACCAGAACCCCTTTCACTCAGGCCAACCTTTCTTAGTACAATCTACATGATTTAACTACATTCGGTTAAAATCTCATAAAAAGAAAAAACTATAGTCAAATAGTTTTTAATTTTTAAAATAAATACATACTCAGGATTTGTGCAATCTAATTCAGAAGTAGATCCCTCATTGACTGTACCCCCTTATTAGAACTAATATTTTTCAACACACTAACATGAAGTCCAGAAACATCACCAGAATGCATCACATACGTGTACTGTGGCGTAATTTAACCTAAGTTCATGCGTTAATTAACTTGAAAATAAAATTTCAAATGTACTTAAACCTTTCTTTTTCTATCTGTTATTAATTTCTTTAGACATATATATATCCTATATAGTTTGTGGATCTTAAAGTTGATCACATCACTTGTGAGTTGTGACATAAGCTTGATGAATGCATGGCTTTCAAATCCTTTATATATATCATAGGTCGACAAATTCCACTCTTGTAATTCCAATTAAAAAATAAGATTCAGTGATCACAAGTCACAAGAAGGGAATTAGCATAGCGATGGAATGAGAGAAAATTAATGTGTGTTTGATTTTTTTTTTTATTTTTTTATTTTTAAAAAATGTTTTTGAAAACAGCCCTCTCTTATTTTTATTTTTTTTATTTTTAGAACAATGTTTTAAAAATAAATTTTTAAGATATATAAACCAAAACAATTGTATTAAACAAATTTTTTTGTTTTATATTTTTCAAAAACAAAAAATAATTTTTAAAAATTGAAATCAAACAGACTCTTAGTTGGCTGTGGGTAAGTTCTTGATGACGGAGAAGGCAATGTTGCACAATTGGCGGAAGGCTTGAGTCTTCAACAAGAGGATCTGTTCATTTCCTCGGAGGGAATCCTCACAGGTATCGCTAGCAGCCAATGCAGCTTGGAGCCATTTTTGAGCGTCTTGGGCGTTACCTGCTACTAGGGAAGCAACAGCATCCTCAAGCTGATCTTCTGCGTCTTGGAACGTGTCTCTGCAATCAGACAAGCCCTGTTCAACTGCAGGATCCAAATTGTCATCCCCATCCAACACCTTTATGTGATTAATTATGTCGCTGGCATTTTTGCTAGCCACAGTCAGTAATATCATTGCCAGGCCATTTTCGTTTTCTTGCGGGCTTCTTGAGTCTGATAAAAGAATGCTCGTGCATACATCTTTGGAACCCGAACCCAAGCACACCTTCTCAATTAGACTCTTGCCTTTGGTTTCTTCTGCACCAATTTGGTGAGGAACAAATATGAGGCACATGGCCGAGAGGAAGAAAAATTTTGTAATGGCCTTCATTTTTTTTCTTTTCTCCTCCTCGTTCTTTGCTTCTCTATTTCGTATTCGGAATGTAATGTTGTTTTTATATATAACGTGATGTGAGGAACGAAAGAGGGATACATTGTTTTGAATGGGAGAGATGCGCTGGGCCGCTCAATGGAATGCAGTTTAGCTGTTCTCCTTTAATGCTTTTACTAAAATAAGGAAATTGTTTTTTTAACACTCTTAATCTCTTATATTTTAGGGAGTTAAACTCTTCTACTTTTCGATTAAGTTTTACCAAAAAAGAAAACTCGTATTATACGCGTACGGTGGTGGACTTTTCCTTCTTCTTTTTTTCTTTTTTTTTCTTGATTTGATTTGTTTTCCCTCCTTGCGGCATTCTAGCTTGCAGAGTTGGACTTGGCGTAGGCCCATACCCTAACAAGCCCATTTCTTATGATAGTTCTACTGCTACTATAGTCTTTAATTAACTGGTTAACCTTCAAGCTCATCAGGTCAATAGTTTCATTGGGCCTCTTCAGGCCCNATAGTTTCATTGGGCCTCTTTAGGCCCTTCTGCAAACATTTCCATTTCCAATAACGAAAAGTAATAAAAAGAAAAAGTTGGTCCGGAAAAAAAAAAAAAAAAAAAGACCAAATTTATAGTTTTTGAGGTAAATTAAATTTGTGTTATCGAATTAGCAAAAAAAAAAATTTAAACACATAAATAACACAAATGAGAGTATCTCATAGTTGAATATGTGTTCATGAAAGTGAAGGCAAAATGGGCATTAACTTTTCAAAAAATTTATTGACAATATTATATACTTATCGTTTTGTATATTTAAATTTATCCATATAATATATTATTAATCATAAATTCAAAAGATATTATATTATAAGATTTAATAAATAAAATCTGATTTCCTTGCCGAATTTGGAGCGCTTCATCAGAGAGGGTTGAAGCTTTAGACTTTACCACAGGTCAAATAGCTTTGACTTACTTAACTAATCAAATGGGTGTTTGCTTTTTGTAAGATTTTAGTCTTCTTTTCTTTTATCCTTTATTAAAAAAATTAATAAAAATATAATAACTAATAATGCACAACTCTTATATTTATATTGTTTCCACTAACTTAAATTTATCTACTTACTTCACTCCATACAAAAATATCTAGTAAGTTCTTTACGATCTAATGGATTCAAACTGGCTATGATATTTAAGCAGAATTGTATACCCATCATTTGGGTGGCGAAATCACTATCAAGATTCAAGATAATGGACACATGCTCCTAGTTAGCCTCCGATGACAAGATGCTCTCAATTCTTTAGTTGTGGGTACTAATTAAGATGGTGATTGACATTCTATGTTTAGACAAAAAACAAAGGAAATAAAAATTGAATTATATACTATACATGCATTCCCACTCAACGTTAAGGAATAAGACATATATTTTTGTGTTCTTCCCCTTGTTTGTAATCTAGGAAAATGAATCAGCGGTCCTAGATTTCTGCATTGCACACCACCAATTGGGAATGGAAACGTCATGGCATCCTTCCAAAAGCTCTCAAAGAATATCCAAATCAATATTTTATACATATATCAGCCACGTCTGCATGTAAAACGCCACGTTCATCAGCAGTGGGCCCCTTCTGAAAAATCTGCTATAATTACATTTTTCAATGACAAGAATCCGATGATCCTAACTTTTGAACCGGGCCGAGGCCGAGCCCATCTCAAGCTCTTACCTTCTCCGGACCGAAGGCAACTCTACTATTACGCCCACCATGCCTACCAGCTCTAATGGCTTTCTTGGGCACCCAATCGGTGGAGGAAGAGTCGAGCAACCCGCTTGACTTTCTGAGTGTGAACCAAGAACAGAAAGAGAAAGAGTCGGTTCAATATCAGAGGACGAAACCGACTCAACCGGTTCAATTTTAAGCGGTCGGACCGGGGCTCGACAAAGTGGGCAGTTAGAGTGAGAGCGGAACCATGTGTCTATGCAATGACAGTGGAAGGCGTGGTTACAGTTTGGGAGGACACGACCTTCATCGTCGTCTTCGAACTCCGATAAGCAGACGGCACACTCCTGCAGCGGGCGATGGGTCGCGGAGGTGTAAGTGAAGGTGGGAAGCAAATTTAGAATGGAAAGTTCAAGCGCCTTATTAGAAGTAGCGGTGGTTGTGGTGGTGGTCCTTATGGAAGAGGAGGTGGGAATTACGAGATGAGGGTAGAAGTGACCAGTATTACGACGGAGATGGCGACGGCGGTGACATAAGCATAAGTGACCGTAGGTGTGAAGGAAAATGATGATGAGTACTAGGAAGAAGAGAAGGATGGCAGAGGCGAGCATGACCTCGCCGTTCTGGGCATACTTTGCGCGTGTTTCTGCATCCATCAAACTTGAGAGAGGACAAGTGTGAAGCGAAATAGACAAGAGTTGAAGCAAGAGGGAGTGCTTTGGTATTTTAAAGAAGAGAAAAAAATAAATAAAATGGATAGAGATGGAGAGATGGGCATGACTGTAGAATGAGAATACTTGTTGGTGAGGTAAAAGGAAGGTTCCTATTTTCTCAATTTTTTATGGGTTCATGTTCATGTATTCTTTTTTCCCCCCTTTTTCTGTATTTCTGTTATGCATTTATTATGTTTGGATGGGAAAATGGGATTAGATTCTGCGCTATGTGGCACCCTGCAAGAGTTTTATGGACTATTTTAAGATTGAATTTTATGATATTATATGTGTATGTTATATTATATTAATGTGGTAAGTATACATAATTTTTATATTTTATTTAATATAAAATTAATTCATCTTATTTAAAAAAAAATTAATATATATACATGTTATTCTTACATTAATTATTCTTATGTAATATAATATATAACAAAATATCTCCTTTTAAAATTTACTTGAAACTGCAATATCTAACCGACACACATAATCGTGATTTTGTAAACTTTTTACTGCTCCTCACCTCATTATTTATATTTTCAAAATTATTATTAGGTCTTAAATTTATTAAAAAGATTATAATTTAGTGAAAATCTGAGAGTGACACCAACAGGCAACAGTAGTACTGTCTCCAAAAATTTTAATCCGTGGAACAATACATATAGAAGAATAAATATTTAAAATTTTGAACACTTGTTTATAGCGAGTTACGTGCATGTCTTATTTGGGAAATATCTGCAAACTTTATGGTTGGATTATCTGGCTCATATTATATTTTAATGTCAATGAGATCGAATTTAGTCGCTTTAGATGGAAAAAAGAACGAAAAACAAGTAAAGAAATGGGAAAAGAATAGAAAAGGCAAGGCAACTTGTTGGATGGCGCATTTGGCAGAGATCAGGGAATGGGCTATGATTTCCTCTCAAAAGCACAGTTAAGTAACCAAGATCTCTTATGTGGTTTCTAAACCAAACTCATGGTATGTGGTTTGGGTGCAAGTGCTTTTTACAGCAGCAATCAGTGATGGTGTTACATGGAATACGATAGGGGATTCCCCTGGATTTGGTTAACAAAAAATCTGGGCGAAGAACAGGGGAATATATAAATGGAATGAGATTTTTTAAAATACATCCAGCTCATCTGTGTTTATAATATAAAATATTACTTGAATGGTTGCTTTGCAAGTTGGGTGGATTATACAAATGTTGTTTGTGATCCATGCTAAAACATTACTTGAATGGGAAAAAGAAATGGTATGCGGACAAGTTGCTTCATTCAGATTCTCCAAATTAATCAAAGATACCACACTAATCACAATACTGTGCTCTCCGCTCAATATGACTTTGATTCAACAACTTTAGGATGCTACTCACATTATATAATTTTTAACTTAAGATTACTTTTTTGTTTTGTTTGCTGAAAGCCACCACGATGCTCGGGCTTACACTCACTTATCGAGTTGGGCCAAAACCCACAAAAGTTTGAATGGGTTGGCCTGCCAGATAGAAAGCCCAACAGAATGACTCTCATGGACCAAGAACATTAATGCTAATTTATTTTCAGGGTGGGGCACCATCACCACGTGTCCCAACTTTCCTAGAACCATGATTCCATGCAATTCTCATACATGGAATTAGCGTGCTCAAGGAATATAAAGGCAGAAGAAATATTAAAAATTTAAATACAAATGTAACACTACTCATTGCAATTATATTGAGACAATCACTGCCTAACTGGACTTGTGATAGCATAGGCATAGGAAGGGCAAAATGACGAAAATAATGCAACAAACAAAAAAATACACTAGTTACTGTTTAAAGTATCTATTAAAATGAGTTTTTTTTGAATATTTTAATAAAATATTATGAGACATGTTATATCAATTGACTTGAAAAAGAGAAAAAGAAATAGAAAAAAGAGAAAGAGAGAGAGGAGAAGTGGACGAAGAAAGAAAGAAAAAGATAAAAAGACACTGAGATAGGCGTCTTTTACCCATGATAACTAGCTAAGCAGTTTGACTTAAATTACTTCCGAGTCATATGCCTATCATCAAGGTTTTAAAAATCGGATTGGATAGGCCAGTTCAATCGATTTGACTGCTACCCGATTTAAATTCTAGTTTAGTTCATGAATCAAAACTAGTATAAACCATAAAAATTGATACTAATTTTTAATAACTGACCGATTCATAAAGGAACATTTTCCCTTAAAAGTTATTTGGTATGCTAGAAGAGTTTATATGGTCTCCCAAAAGTGATAAAGTCGATGGGTAAAAGACACATGTCCTATTGTCTCTTTCTCTTTCTTTTTTTTGCCCTTTTTCAAGTCAATTGATTTTGGGTGTCTCCCTTTTTTTCTTTCTTTTTTTTTTTTTTGTCTTTCTTAAATTGATTTAGACACGCTATATCATAAAAAAAGGGATTTTATTCTTTTTTCATGTGCTGTAGCAATTTTTTTAATTGAGATTCACTACTTTAATTTAACGAATTTAAAAAAAATGCTAAATTTAAAATAGTATTTTTTGTGTATTACTTTTATCATTTTGCTCATAGGAAGTTCCCTGATTAATAATAAAAAATATCGGTTCCTATATCAACGTAGAAAAGTTATTTACTTATTTAGTAAATTACTCCATACTTGCGTATATCTTGGAAATAGGGATTAAAAAAAAAAAAAGGCAACCTGTTGAAGATTTATGAATTATTATGGCGTCAAATGAGTTGAATTTTTTGCTTTATAGTAGGAAAAGAAAATCTCTTTTCCCGATCTCCTGTTCAAAGTTCAAACTAGAAAGCTCTTTTTTCGCATTTAGTTTTCCTATTCTGTCCCTTTCTTGAAAGGGACGAAATACTGTTTCAAGCAGAAATTAAAACCCAACTCAGCAAGTTCAGAATTCAACACAAGTTCCAAAATTTGAGAATGGAGAAAATAGAGCACTCAACGGTGACCACAAATGGCATAAACATGCACATAGCATCAATTGGGTCAGGCCCAGTAGTTCTGTTCCTCCACGGGTTCCCTGAGCTCTGGTACTCGTGGCGTCATCAGCTTCTCTCAGTCTCCTCCCTGGGCTACCGCTGCATCGCCCCTGACCTCCGCGGCTATGGCGACACGGATGCGCCCCCGTCTGCTACTTGCTACACTGCCTTACACTTGGTCGGCGACCTGGTTGGACTCATTGACTCTCTGGGTATTGAGCAGGTATTCTTGGTGGGTCACGACTGGGGTGCTGTCATAGCCTGGTATTTCTGCTTGTTCAGGCCAGACCGTGTCAAGGCCTTGGTCAACATGAGTGTCGTGTACCGTTCCAGGCACCCAACAAGAAAACCCGTGCCGACCTTGAGGGCCTTGCTGGGCGATGATTACTATATCTGCAGGTTTCAGGTAAATTTCCCTTCAAAGCTAGTTAGTGATCATTTTCGCCTTTTCTTTGACGAAATTGGTGTTATTTTCCCCGTTTCAGATTCTCTTAATCATTTTTGGAGCTAATTAAGTAAGAGAATATTTGTCCCCTAGAATGACAATGAATATAGTTCTTATTTTTGAAAAATCAATGGCTATTGTTAGCAATTAGTTAGCCTTTGACATTTATTATGGTGGTTAATTGTTTCATATTTTGAGTCTTAGAAATTCCCACATGTTACATTGCATGCAATTTTTATTTGATGCTTCATGCTCGGCCCTTCACGCTGGCAATAATGGCCTATTACATTAATTTTCGTCTAATCAAAACATAATTTTAGTCAACTGTTTCGTAGAGATCAGACAATTTATACATGGTCTGCCTAGGTGACCTAATTTCGCGCATTTCCTCCTCGGTTAATGGTTCAGGAAAACTCTTTTTTGTTTAATCTTTTCCAAATTTTTCATCTTTGGGTTATTTTAGAAAGTTTTAAATCATGAATTGCATATTTAGGTTGGTGGGGTTATTTAATGAGCCACCCGAGAGATTATTCCCTTCGTATAAAATTCTGTACACTAATAATTGATTCGGTACCGTAGTTTTTAGAATATTAACAAGATAAACTAGGTGTGGTCTAATGGGGAAGGGTTTGGATAGTTTATGGGAGAAGGTCAAGGGTTTAAGCCTCCATCTTGTCATGTAACCCAAAAGAAAAGAGAAAAAGATAAATTACAAGCTTTGTTCTATGTAGGTGATCCAGTTTCATATGCCTATGATGCTTGATTCTTTTATATGAAGTCTTCTTCCTTTAAAGGCCGAAACAGTATCTGTAATAGTGTTTATATGGGAACCTCTGTCCTTGATTTCGAAGAATAATCATAACAAGGGCAAGAATTACACATTGGTAGTATGTGCTTAAGATATTGGGGAAGTTGATAATATTTTCACCCTCCATCATGAAAGTCCCAAGTTAAAGTCTCGTTTGAAGAGGGTGGGGTGGGATTTATGGGAGGGGGAATAGGCCACCCCAATTTGTAGCTTCTAATGGACAAAAAACCTATAGAATGCTCCTATGAACTTTCTCTGATCAATTTTGTGTTAATTATGTTTACCAATATTCTTTCTCAACTTAGCTTACGCATCAAACTACAGTGCCTCTTTCTTTCTCTTGGTGTGTGTCTTTACACTTTTTCTCTTCCCTCTCTTCTTTTCTATGCCCCTGAAAATAATAGTTGCTTCTCAATACATGCTTCTGGATCAATTTCTGATTCACAGGGAATTGTACTTCTCCAATTCTGTTTGTGCAGAAGTTGTTCCATATGTTAATAGTTATTTTTCAAAGAATTGTATTGGTCAAATTGNTCTCAACTTAACTTACGCATCAAACTACAGTGCCTCTTTCTTTCTCTTGGTGTGTGTCTTTACACTTTTTCTCTCCCCTCTCTTCTTTCCTATGCCCCTGAAAATAATAGTTGCTTCTCAATACATGCTTCTGGATCAATTTCTGATTCACAGGGAATTGTACTTCTCCAATTCTGTTTGTGCAGAAGTTGTTCCATATGTTAATAGTTATTTTTCAAAGAATTGTATTGGTCAAATTGGTATCTTCTTGTATTTGCTTGTCTTGCAGCAACCTGGGGAGGCCGAAGAAGAGTTTGCTCGTGCTGGTACTGCTAGAATAATAAAGAGATTTCTTACATCTCGAGATCCACGTCCACCTTGTGTGCCTAAGGAGATAGGATTTGGAGGAAAACCTGGCACTCAAATTACTTTACCTTCCTGGTTGTCTGAAGAAGATGTCAATTATTATGCTAACAAATTTGACCACAAAGGCTTCACAGGGGGGCTGAATTACTACCGTGCTTTGGACCTGTATGTTTTTCTTCAACTTTTTGTGGGAAAAATAATACATTTTCAAAAGCTGCTCTCTAGCAGCAATAGAAACTTTTAACTTGTTAGTTTAGGTAAAACATCAAGTTCTCCTTCCTATGATGCAAAAGGTTACCCTGGTCAATTCTACTACTTTTTTAGTCTTTCCTTGCTTCTCAAATTTCTTATCCCTTTTCCCTCTTTTCCTTAGGTTCTTAAAATTCTTTATAATGAGAAACTTGGGACTCCTACTTCTGCATATTACTGTCTATTGTGTCATTTACCAATGTCATATATAGCAGCACCTTTCATATGTTACTTTTGACCAAGTAGTTGAACTTTGGAATTATACTGCTGCATCAATTTCTTTGACACTTAAATTAAGGAATCCCAGAAGTCAGAGTTTGTCATTAGCAATATGATGAGATTATTGTTATGTTTTGCTTAATTATTTTGAAGTATATTGATTTATAGGCATTCTGTTTTTTCTGCAGAACATGGGAACTCACAGCGGCATGGACTGGAGCGCAGATCAAAGTACCGGTCAAGTTTATTGTGGGAGACTTGGACATCACCTATAATACCCCAGGTGCTAAGGAATTTATACATAATGGCCGCTTTAAGAGAGATGTGCCGTTCTTGCAAGAACTGGTTGTAATGGAAGGAGTAGCTCACTTTCTAAATCAAGAAAGACCAGAGGAGATCAGCGCCCACATCTATGACTTCATCAAGAAATTTAATTAGCATTTACCCTTCAGAACTCTGTAATGTAGGTAAATAATAATGTCACTTTAGGCATGTTTATGTGTCAAGTCTGCAAAATGTCTTGCACGCTTGCTATGCGAAGGGTTTATATTTTATGTGACATATTTAGTTATATCTTAATAAATTGCCAAGATTTGATCTCCGAATGTAGAACATTCAGGTTTATACATACCACGGTAAGCTGATACTCTAACGAAGGTCATCAGTGGTGGCAGTATTTTCTGCCAACTTCATTGCATTAGTTGTTACTAAAAGGAGAGACTCGCCACACAACACGAACCAGCATGCATAAATGAAATTATGCAATAAAGATCAAGGGTCTTTTAATGCAACTGGTTTCCCTGGCTTAGAAATCCGGGTATGTGGTATTCACCAGAGAGAAGTAACATAACTGCGCCAAGCACAAGGACAACAACAACGAGCAATGCCTTAGAAATGCGCCCATGACTGTTCGACCAGAAATTATACAACTAGACAAGCTATGAACCCCGAGAACAAAATTCTCGATTTCCCCCGCCTCTCCCAGCACATCCTAAAATTACAGGGGAAAAAAATAAAAACACATTTGATATAGCACACTTACAGTAAAAGAGAGGCAGTATTAATCAAACCTTTAAAACATTCATTAGAAAGATTGTGCTCAAAGTCGTAACAAAATCGTCCACGGAGGCTTTCTGCTTCTTTTTCCCTTGTTGGGGAGAAGGAAAAATAAACAGAACTAATTGGTTCCAACAGCACAAAATGGGAGAAAATAATACATAACAATCCTTAGATAAAAATAAAGCTCCTTGATCCTTGAGATCCTCGACTCAAACTCTGAAGCCTTTACTGTTCCTTTTACCTCTGGCCCGCTCAAATTTCCTTCCCTTTGAACGGACAAAAGGTTTGGTGTGGCTGTGTGGCACACCAGGAGCAGGTCCAAAGTGCTTGACTGCTTCACGGGCATTCTTAGGACCTCTAAGAAGAACCTGGCACATTATTCAAAAGCAAAAGCTCATGTTTCAGTCGTAATTCAATTTCAACAATCTACATACTATAGTGATGTAAGACATTGACAGGGAAATAAAATTGTGCATGCAAGGAAAATAATTTATAAACTTCACATAATCTAAAACTGAATTACAATGGAATCGAATTGGCTTGATGGTATTATTTTATTCTATCTTCCACCGCTGTAATACAAAAACAATAAGAGAACTGGCCCCAGAACCGATTGATAGGGTTGATCTTAACTTCCGTAATGAGATGGGCAAAGAAGGGAATGAGCAAATAATACAAGTTAGAAACAGAAAGTGCAACAGTTTAGGAGTGAAAATACAAGAAAGATTGGGTATAATCCTTGTCCCCTTTATGGACAAAGATGAAGCATCAGACCAGAATAGATTCTAATTCAACTTAAATCTCAAAATGCAATTGGCTTTGACTTCCACAATGATAATGGGGGCAATATGATACAACGGGCCTCAAGATGTTCAGAAAAGATAGAACAATATGATAGAAAGGGCCTCGAGTGTCTAGACCCAGAAATGTGATACTTACCGGCATAATATGGCCCAACGGCTTAACCATAATCTCATATCTCCATATTTACTTAGTGTTAACTTTCTATCACTCCAACACCTTGGACATTCTCTCACATAAAGCAGATATAAACACACACAGACATGCGTTACTGCAAGACATCAGCAACTATACTACTTGAATGCATTGGGAACACAAATCACATTTTCAAAATCCAACATAGTTACAGTGTTAAGATGCCATGTACAGTTATTTCGCCTAAGCCAACCCTGATTTTTGTTCGCATGAGTCGTTATACAAATGATGGCAATTTCCACTAAAGAACAAATCACAACAAGTAGATAGGAGCAATGTTAAAATTCATACCGTGTTCTGGCCTAGAGGAGCTCTGAGAGCCAGCTGATCAAATGTCAGGCACTCTCCGCCAGCCTTCTCAATTCTGGCTCTTGCAGTTTCTGTGAACCTCAGGGCAGTCACCTTTAGTGCAGGAACCTCGTACACACGAATGTCATCAGTCACAGCCCCAACAACTACGGCGATCTTGCCCTCCTAATACACAAACCAAAAACAAGTTAAGTCCAAACGAAATAAAAACTGATTAAAACCATTGATTTTTTTTTTTGGGCCATGAATTTAAACCATTGATAATTACCCAGCAATTGCACATTTCATTTCACCCCAAACAACCATTTTCTTAACAGTTAATTACTATCATCTATCCTTACATTAGCAGGCGAAGAAATTATTTAATTCTATCAAATCAATGATATCTTTACTCAATTAGACTACGCGAAATTCCAAATCAACGAAATACACACCTTGCCCCGCATGAAACGAATCAATCTGGAGAGAGATAGAGGTGGCTTATTGACTTTGCTCATGAAAAGCCGCTTCAGTATCACTGCATTGAAGTTACTCCCAGTCCTTCGAACAAGAAACCGGTAAAGCTGAAATCATAGCATAACAACCCATGTAAAACACCCAAAACCCTCAGTGAAAAGTAGAGTGAGATTCAGAAAGAGAAGGGACCTTGACTAGGAGCTTCAGGTAAATATCATCGGATTTGGGAGCGGTTCGCTTGGTCTTCTTGCTCTTGCCACCGGCTTTTAAATCGATACCCTGCAGTTAAACCAAGTAAGAAATAAGTAATGAAGTAATAAAGAAATGGTGACGGCGATGTTGAGGTTGAGAAGGAGAGATACCATGGTGGATGGAGGAGGTGCTGTCCGCTACTAGTGGGAGCTGCCGCAGGAGATAAGCGAGAGGAGGCTAGGGTTTTGCTTAGGGTTAGATGGATTTATTTGGGACCGATTTCTCATTAGTATGTGAATCGAGTCAACTCGGGTCGCTGGCGCCCGAGTTGGTTCAGTTTTTTGTTTTTTTTTCTCCCTGGAAGAGTGGGTTCGCATTTTTATTTGTATTTTTTCCTCAAAGAGTAATTTCTTTTTTTATTTTATTTGTTTAATTTTTATACGAATTTACTTTTTTTTTTTTNTTTTTTGTTGGCTATAATGATAAATTACTTTGCTTTAATATTATAATCTTTCCAAACCATTTTACCGATACCGGACATTTGGCCTATTTACCTGTCATATTTTTGTTTGGCCAAGTCTACAATACCTATTGATGAAAATGGGCACCGGTGCAAAGGCTCTTTACGAAAGTTGAATTTTCATTCAATAGTCTAGATTGTGTTTAGTGCTACTTGAAGAACCAGTTTTAAGAACTACAACAATATAACCCAATATTTTTATAAAATTATGCAATGACCCCATAATTTTTCCTCTTTTGCATTCTCCGGCAACACCTTCATCAGCCCCCCCTTCACCGCCTTGTCTCCTTCACAAAGTTTCACTGGTCCCTCTCTCGGAGTCTCGGTGGTCTTTCTCTTGATGGTCTCCCTCTCTCTGGGCTCGGTGAGGTTCATCAATGGCTCTCGTTGCTCCTAAACAACGATTCAATCTACAAGAAAATAACATCTCTACAATACTCGAATTTAAACCCATCTCGGCAACTTCAATCTTTCTTCTCTATTCTTCTTCAATTTTTTTCACTTGACAACGACGTGGGTGTTGGAATTTGGTAGCACCCATTTGTAAACTTTATCAAACCCAATAAGTTGTTTGTCTTTGAAGCCCTACGCAAATCCCTTTTCCCTTCATCCCCTCCCCTCCCTTCCGCTCTTCTACTCCACTCTTTTGTCACTACTTCTCTTCATCTTCCATTGCTATTGAAAAGTTGAGTTACTAGGAAGAATGGAAGAAGCAAAAGGAAATACAAGAGAATTTTAAGTCTTTTAATTATGGGTGTTTTGAGAAAATGAAGCTAAGTTATATGTGGGATGTAGAATTTTTGTTTCTCTGTTGTTTCTTCTTTTCTCTGTTCATCTGGCCAAAGGGCTAGTTAGGGTGAAATCTGATTACTTTGCTTGAAATTTTGGTCTTTGAGCTTAATAGAAGAAGACCCTTGATAGATTTTTACTCAATTTTGTGTTAATATGTGATTTTCAATTCAAGCGATGTTGGGAATTTCTCGAACCATCTATTTGCTGTCGAGTTCAATACTGTCCAGGACTTCGAATTCGGTGACATCAATGATAACCATGTGGGTGTCAACCTTAATAGCTTAACATCAAACAAATATGTCCCTGTCCCGTATTTTATAGATGGGTCAACAAAGCAATACCTTAATTTGAAGAGTGGTAAGGTGATTCAGGCATGGATTGACTATGATTCCAACAAGAATCAATTGGATATAAGGTTTTCTTCAAATTATGCAAAACCCAATTCTCCAATTTTGTCCTATCAAGTGGATCTCTCACCAATTCTTGAAGAGTCTATGTATGTTGGGTTTTCTTCTTCAACAAGGTTGCTTGCAAGCTGACACTATATTCTGGGTTGGAGCTTCAAAATAAATGGAGAGGCAAAAGTAGAAGAAGAACAAGAAGGGGGCGTGGGTGTTTTTGGTTAATGGGGAGCACAAGTAAATACATAAATTTTTCTGGGCCAAAATATAATTAATCATTTATAAGTAATATTCAGTCATGATATATGGACCATACACATGGCTTAATCTTAGCTATTTATTGGCCTTTGCACTGGTGCTAATTTTCATTAATGGGTATTGTAGACTTGTCCTTTTTGTTTTTAGAACAAATTCTCCCTATGATCATTATTCGGGGAAAAAACAATACATCATTCATGGTGGTATTAGACAATAAAATCCTTAGATTATTCTTAATTCTCATGTAAAGTCAATTAGCAAGATATATGCAGTAAACATTTCAAAACAATCACTTTTCCAAAAGACACAAATATACCTATGCTTTAATTATAAAATAATAAAATGGTCAATCATGATTGAATTCTAACAATGATTCACGACTTAAAATGCGAATAACAAATATATATACATTAGGGTAGTGAATTTTTCTTTATCACTTTCTCTCTTTTATTCTTTTTTTTTTTCCTCTTGTGAAAATCGCATGATCATTTTTCCACAGAAAACGGCCTTCACCTATAAAATTGCATTTTCGGGCTAATTTATTAAAATAATGCAACAACAAAAAATTAAGTAAAAAGATTACTGTTAAAATTGTTTATAAAAAATAGTTATTTTTTAATATTTTAATAAGCAATAATAGAAAAAAATAGTACACATTATTTCATCTTAGCGCATCATTAAAGCACACGCTAAAATTAAAGTAATGTGTTTGAGTAATGAGAGTCAAAAGACATGAGAAATGATGAACACGCTAAAATAAAAATAATGTGTCTATCCCTCAATTAAATGTGACATATTTCTACAAATATTTTAATAATAACCATTTTACATATTTATTCATTATTTTTGCATTATTTTAATAAATTAGCCTGCATTTTCGCTTGAAAAAAAAAAGAGGTACCCATCAATCATAATCATCAGATATAATAATAAACAATTGTTAATGAATTTATTATATAGATGAACAAAATTTTATATCTTTCATTGCACACTTATATTTATCAATGGTAGGTACACATAAGACTTATATCTTTATTATTACTTAATACCTACAATACTTACATAGGATTATCATGCATTCATGATAATTTTTTTAATGATATATTTCAAGCAAAAGTTAAAGTAAAGCATAAAAGGTATTTTTAACTTTATTAATTGTATGATTAAAATTAATCTAAGTGTTATTATAAATAAATAGAGCTAAATTTGGTAGTCAAATATCTTTTTGGTTTAACATACATCACACTAGAGATTTAATATATTCTTAGTGCATAAATTAGACCCTAACCATTTTTAACTTAATTTGAAAATAAAATTCTTATATAATACCTAATGATTAATTATTGGGATGCTTGTCAAAAACTGATTCATGCAATAGTAAATAACACAAATGTTGTAGACAGGTAACCCTGTAATTTTGTTAACATCTCTACATTGTATAATATTTTAATTTAATTAAACCACCCCACTAAAATTTTAATTTATAGCTTATAAAAGTATCATTTTTCTTAAGACATATCCTATAAATTTGTTTTTTCACGTTTTTGTTTATACTTAATGAAATGACATAAATAGATTTTCGTAATTCACATCATTAACAAGCAACATAGACATAAACCTTGCCAATTGCTCCACATGTACCCTTTTCAAGCCCTTTAACATTTAGCTAACATTATTTCTATAATTGATTTCAAATTAAGTAAATATTAATATTTTCTTATAGTGTGATTTTTCATTTTTTTTAATAGTGTTATGCCATTAATACATTATAATAATAGCACTTTAACTACGATTTTAAATCCCTCGTTTTACATTTTTTTGTTGAGCTAAATATTTGTTTTTCATGTAATGACATCTAAACTTTACTTGCATGATTATGAAAAATCATAACAAATAAGTAGATAGAAAAGGAAAAGAGAATCACATAAAAAAAAAGAAAAGGGAAAAGACAAAGAAATAATCAGGTATCTTTGATAGCCTTCTTGTGCTGTTTAAGATAGAAGAAGAAGCAAGGTCAGCACAAAGGTGAGAATTCATGGAGTTGGTGCACCCACCATGTATGGTTACGCTTACGCAAATGAACAGAGCTATGTTTTTTCAAGTATATTTATTCATAATATCTTTATCGTTGTTGAAGATTTTTTTGTTGGTATGAATACTAAAAGAAAATTGAAGACAGTGTTTTATTCATAATATCTTTCCTTGAGCGTTAAGGCCCCCTCTGTACCAAAAAATATATATTTCCATCTTCAATATTATTACAAGGCCAAAAATAAATTATGACACCAAAGAATTTGTACTCATTTCAAGTTGTGCAATTTTTTTTTTGTAATAAACTCTTTTAAAAGAGCAAATTTTTTAAAGAAACTCTACACGAGTTGTAATTGAGGGGGGAAAACAGGCAAAAAGTCTTTATTTTTTTAGTGAAAAAACAATGTGTGAGTTGTTTTCTGTCCCTGTCCCAGTGTCCAGCTTAGCGCCTCCTTAACATAATCTACTCAAATAACGAATATGTCCTCTACACATGACCGAAACCCCAAAAGACCCTATCGTCCCCTCCACATCTTCAGTGTCGTTTTAGTCAAAACATTACATAGAAAGCGTAGAAGACCCCGAACAATCTTATAATTTGTCCAAATAACCATACGGCCATTTTTTTTTTCTTTTTCTCTTTTATCCCTAAATTCCCTCCGATTATAACTGTTCCACCGTCACCGATCCGATAGTCTATCGGTTTCCACTCCAAGATGCACTCCTCTAAACCCCGTCGGAAAGTTGTTCCGGCGAACGGTGAAGACTCTGCTGACAAACTAGACCAGCTCCTTCTCTCCTCGGCCATCTGCAACAACGAGGATTTGGGGCCATTTGTCCGCAAGGCTTTTGTCTCCGGCAAGCCTGAGACACTTCTCCATCACCTCCGTCACTTTGCTCGCTCCAAAGAATCCGAGATCGAAGAGGTTTGCAAGGCACACTACCAGGATTTCATCCTCGCCGTTGATGACCTTCGATCCCTCCTATCAGACGTCGATTCCCTCAAGTCATCTCTATCTGATTCCAACTCCAAGCTACAGTTCGTTGCTCGCCCACTACTCTCTTCGCTTGATGCCTTCGTTGAAACTCGAAACGTTTCTAAGAACGTTAACCTTGCTCTCGAATCGGTCCGAACTTGTATTCAGTTGACGGAAGTTTGCTCCAGAGCGAACCATCATCTATCCAGTGATAATTTCTACATGGCTTTGAAGTGCGTCGACACGATTGAGAGGGAGCTTTTGGACAAAACACAGTCGTCGACGCTGAAGAGGATGCTGGAGAAGAAGATCCCGGAGATTCGGTCGCATATAGAGAGGAAGGTGAGCAAGGAGTTCGGAGACTGGCTGGTGGAGATCCGAGTGGTGAGTCGTAATTTGGGTCAATTGGCAATCGGTCAGGCCTCATCAGCGAGGCAAAGAGAAGAGGATCTCAGAATTAAGCAGCGGCAAGCGGAGGAACAAAGCCGACTTAGTTTGAGAGACTGCATTTATGCTTTGGAGGAAGAAGATGAGGATGGGCTTTCTGCTGGTGGTGGCGGCATTGGAGAGGATGGTAAGGATGCGTTTGGTAATGGTGGAGGAGGAGGTGGAATTCTAGGATTTGATTTGACACCGTTATACAGGGCTTACCATATAAACCAAACATTAGGACTAGAAGATCGGTTTAAGCGGTATTATTTTGAGAACAGAAAGCTTCAGTTGACATCGGACTTCCAGGTATCGTCAATGACACCTTTTCTTGAATCCCATCAGACTTTCTTTGCGCAAATTGCGGGTTTCTTTATAGTCGAGGATAGGGTCTTAAGGACTGGCGGTGGTTTGATATCAAAAATGGAAGTTGAGAATTTGTGGGAAACTGCTGTTAGCAAAATGTGTTCTGTGTTAGAGGATCAGTTCTCCAGAATGCAAACTGCTAATCATCTCTTGTTGATTAAAGATTATGTGAGTCTATTAGGAGTAACTCTGCGAAGATATGGGTACCCCATTGATGCATTGCTTGATGTTTTGAGCAAACATAGGGATAAATACCATGAATTGCTCTTGTCCGACTGTCGTAAACAGATTTCTGAGGCGCTTGCTGCTGATAAGTTTGAGCAGATGCTGATGAAGAAAGAGTATGAGTATTCTATGAATGTGCTTTCTTTTCAACTACAAACATCAGATATTATACCTGCTTTTCCTTATGTAGCACCCTTCTCATCAACAGTGCCAGATTGTTGCCGCATTGTGCGGTCTTTTATTGAGGATTCTGTCAGTTTCATGTCATATGGTGGGCAGCTAGAGTTCTATGAAGTTGTTAAGAAATATTTGGATAGACTTCTGAGTGAGGATTTGGATGGAGCTTTATTGAAGCTTATTAGTACATCAGTACATGGTGTCTCCCAGGCAATGCAGGTAGCAGCAAATATGGCTGTGTTGGAGCGTGCATGTGATTTTTTCTTTCGCCATGCTGCACAGCTTTCAGGGGTTCCCTTGAGAATGGTAGAGAGAAGCAGGAGGCAGTTTCCTCTGAGTAAAGCTCGTGATGCTGCAGAAGAGATGCTCTCTGGGATGCTCAAAACCAAGGTTGATGGATTCATGACCTTGATTGAGAATGTAAATTGGATGGCTGATGATGCACCTCAGAGTGGGAATGAATATGTAAATGAGGTGATAATTTATTTGGAAACTCTGGTTTCAACTGCTCAGCAGATATTGCCGGCTAATGTCCTTAAAAGAGTTATGCAGGAAGTTCTTTCTCACATATCGGAGGAGATAGTCGGGGCTTTACTTAGCGATTCTGTTAAGAGGTTTAATGTGAATGCTATTACGGGGATTGATGTGGATATTCGAATCTTAGAATCATTCGCTGAAAATCAGGGCCCCCTTTTCTCAGATGGGGATGTAGATCAGTTGAAAACAGCGCTTGCTGAGTCAAGGCAATTGATTAATTTGCTACTAAGCAATCATCCAGAGAATTTCCTAAATCCTGTGATCAGGGAGAGGAGTTACTATACTTTGGACTACAGGAAAGTAGTTTCTATTTCAGAAAAGTTGAGGGATCCTTCGGATCGGCTTTTTGGAACCTTTGGTAGTCGTGGAGCCAGGCAGAACCCTAAAAAGAAATCACTGGATATATTAATAAAAAGACTTAAGGATGTTAGCTGATTGAGCTTAGAGCTGTATGTACGATCCTTACTCTTCTTTTTTTCTTGAATCTCTTTTCTCCACATTTTGACTTTGATTTGAATTATTTAATAACAAGTCATAGATAAAATTATTTGGTTGAGGTGAGGATAAGGCCAGCCTATTTCTATCTTCTGATTGTATTTTGAGATTTGCCAATATTGTTTGAAATGTATGATTCTTATCTTTATTGTCTGAATTTCTTCTGGATACTTTCAAGTCATGTCAGTGGATTTGTTATGAACTCTTACTTTGACATCATTAGGCAGATTTCAAGCTAATATATGACCATATCCCATCAAACTTCTGTTTGCAAAAGGATATTTCCTTTATTAGAGTGTAACATGATGCATGCTTTGTGAGTGGCTGTTGGTACTTGGTGCACATTCATGTTTCATAGGTCTTAGTACAGAACTCCTGAATAAGTTACCTTAGTTTTTTCAATATAGCATTTGTCTCTCCTTTAACCTTGCATTGTGCAACATTGTTTGGCTGTGATCCTTTTATCGGAGAAATGCAGTTTTTTCCCCATGCTTTAATATATCGGTTCTATACAATTGTCCAATGAGGAATTAAAGATTGAGAGTAGTGAAGAGATACTTTAGGATAATATTTTGTTTTAAGAAAAAAAAATTGGAAGAAGATAATTTGACTATGTTGTTGAGGTTACTAAACCAATATTAGACATGCATTTGTACAATGGCTTGCATGTAATAGGGGCTGTAACAAATGTCTAATGTTACAATTAACTAGTCATCACAGTTGAGAAAAATAGGGGGGAAAAGGAAATTGAGTAAGGCAAACTGGCAAACTGATGGCTACACATTTAGCGATTAGGATTTCAACTAGTAATAGACCACCCTTTGTGACTACCCCCAACTTTATTGGGTTATTGGAGTGTAATTAAAAAGGGATTTTAAACTTTTAAGAAACAGGGAACTTTATAAATGAGTATGAGAATGTTCAAAATTCTGTCAAGAAGCATAAATAGGAATTGTCTATTTCTCTAGGTCTTCGAGAAAGGATCTCCAAGATTGGAATATAAAGTTGATGAAGGTTAAAGTCCTTCTGAGTTTTAAGAGTTGAAAAGGGAGTTAATACGTTTGGAATCTATAAGATTCTTGCAAAAGTTGAGTCCTAATATCAAAACCAATAGATGGTTGTGATCCAATTCTCAGTATACATTCTAATTATTAACTTTCTTGAAAGTTTCTCTCTTAGCCAACAATATAGTAATGTGTTCTCTTGGGATGTTGAGTAATATACATCATGTTGACACAAACAGAACTTGATAACAGTAACAATCGATTTTCATGTGTATGTCACAGAATTAGACTGGAAACCTATAACCAGCTGCCTTGGTTTATGTATGGCCCACCCATGGTATAATATATAATTTCGACATTTATTATGGTTTTTTTTTTTCAAAGAAATAAATTATTTATATTATTTAAAATAAAAACCTGAGAGAGGATGATGTAATCATGTAACCCCGGATTGAAATTCCACCGACCCCCAAGAATAGAAATTATGAAAGGAAAATTATCTGTAATGTTTTTGAATCGCCTCATTTTGATTTACAACTTTCCTGGGTTTGTTTCTTATATCTCTCATCAACTTCCTATTCTGCTTTGTTGTTCTTACTATTCTATCACATAAAATGGAATTATTCAAGGTTTAAAAAAAAAAAGTCAAATGTTCTCTTTATTTTCATTCCTCCCATAATCATTCCCTCCTTTCTTTTTTAGGGTAAACAAAGGGTTGAAACGACATTTAGTTGTCCTCTCAATTATGTTTTTATGTATCATAGGAACAGTAGGAAGAGGGATAGTGGTAAAAGAATGGCCATCTTTGTTGTCTAGCGAGCCCAGCCATTGACATTGTCCATTGTTGAATTGTTCTGGACAAAAATAAAATCCATTGAATATGACCAGTCATTATTCAGTAATCTTTATGATCGATCTACAGGAAAAATTACTGTGAAAAAGAGACCTTAAATTACAATAATTTAACATAACTTACAGTAAGATTTTCTGATATAGAGCGTTCAGGTTTGTCTAAAATAGCCTAATGTTTCAAGAGTGGCAATTTACGGTGTTAACTCTAATTTTCTTGTTTAGGAATGCTGATGCAGTTGTTTGCGCAGAAACATTAGCGTGCTGGTTGATGATGCGTCGAGGTGGAAAGGGACACTAGGATGAATGGGAAAATATACCTTTTTAGCAAAACAGATGCGCTTCACTATAAGGTATGATGAAAATGCCATTGAAGATTGGCATGGATTTGTTTGCAACCTTGACATTCAAGATCAAATCTGTGTCATTGTAAGTGTGTAATTGACATTTTGACGGAGAAAAACGGGTCACCATCTGCTTACAACACGGCATAAAACGTCTACTCGCATGGATATTGCAACCACAGGCTTCCATACTCGCTATCATATTTTTACTTTCCTGTAGTCATTTATCTACTTCAGGCGAACAGTAGAATAATAAAGTGGCTCTGTACTAGCCAAATTCGGACCACGGAAATGTGACATTGTTATGGGCATCACTTCGTTAAAAACAACGCCGATAAATATAATCAATTTTTTTTTTTTAAAAAAAAGAGCGAATACATCATCTAATTAGATGAGCAATTTTCAGTATTGGATTTTCTAATTAGAAAAAGTGGAAAAAAAATGCTCAGTAAAAGTAGGGCCCTTTCGAGGAAATTTTCCGACCAATCTCAACTCTCCTACGCAATACCACGTGGCACTCGTGTCAGTGATTGCGTACCGAGGTCGCATCTTCTAAATCCTTCTATCCTATATCCAATTTTTTCCACAACCAAACACTGACCAAAAGAAAAAGAAAAAATCTAATCTGTGTTGCTATCCAGAAGCCATGTCTTCACTTGGGTTTCTCTATATTCTGCTCTTTCTCACACTTCCCTTCGTGTTAGGCCATGAAAAACTTTCAGCCTACGAAGTTCTTGAACAATATGAGTTCCCAATCGGTCTTCTTCCGAAAGGTGTTACAGGCTATGAGCTGAACAGAGACACTGGCGAGTTCTCAGCGTATTTGAATGGAACCTGCAGCTATAGCGTAGACTCGTACGAGCTGAACTACAAGTCCCCCATCAGGGGAGTGATATCAAAGGGAAGGCTGAGTAATCTGAAGGGTGTGAGTGTTAAAGTTTTGTTCTTTTGGTTGAACATTGTTGAGGTCACTCGCGACGGCAATGACCTCCAATTCTCTGTGGGTATTGCTTCCGCTGACTTTGCCGTGGAGAACTTTTTGGAGTGCCCACACTGTGGGTGTGGATTCAATTGTGGCCAGCCTCAAAATGGTCATGTGTCTTCTGTTTAGTGTTGTTGTATAATTGTATTTCAGAGTATAGATCTATCTATTTTGTGCTCTAGTGCTTTGTCTTCTTTCTTTTCTTCTTCACCAAATAGAATCAAGACAAACGGCCCATATCTTCTATCCCACTTCACCATTGCCCATTGGGCCTCAACAGTCAACATTCTAACCTCACGGGGTTGGATATTAGCTACAAGGTATTGTTTGGGCATTTGATATATGATTAAGCATCTAATATAGGTTTTAATCCTATCGTTGGTATGAACTCAAACTCAAATTTCTTAAAGAAAATTGTCAATTGGCATAACTCTCTCTCATGTTTTTTAGTGTTAAAACGGCATATTCTATTGTGTATCAATATTCTCTATTTCAACGCATCAATTATTCATAAATAAAAAAAAAGCTTGGGTACCTAACGAGGATTCTGCAGCGTGTAGTCTGACTCTGGATTCATAACCAAACTGTCAAACACCACCATTTATCGCACTGGGCTTCAACAAAGCAAAATTGGGTCTTATTATTAAAACATGTCTCCAATACCAATTTTAAGTTCAATCCTCTTGTTTCTGATCTCCTTCTCACTACCAGTTCCATTTGCCTCTGGCAAAAACACAAACACCTTAACTGCATACGAAGTTCTCCAACAATATGACTTCCCAGTTGGGCTTCTTCCAAAGGGTGTATTAGGCTACAAATTGGACAGCTCCACCGGCAAATTCAAAGCCTACTTAAATGGTACTTGTACTTTTAAGATCCAATCTTATGAATTGAAGTACAAGTCCACCATAACCGGTGTCATAACCAAAGACAAGCTCTCCAGCTTAAGTGGTATCAAAGTGAAGGTGTTAATCTTGTGGCTCAACATCGTCACAGTCACCCGCGAAGACGGCGAGCTCGATTTCTCAGTTGGGATCGCTTCTGCAGACTTCCCGGTTAGTAATTTCTATGAGAGCCCCAGTTGTGGTTGTGGCTTTGATTGTCTCAATGGGAACCTTACTAGGATTAACGACGATCCTTTTGTGTCATCCTCTTGAGTCTTCTAGTTCTAATTAAGAGTTGTACTACAAATAAAATTGCTATGATCGATGTGGGATTTATTGTATGGTAATTGGTAATGGATACTTTTAGATTAAAAGAGAACCCGTTTGGCTATGGAATTTTACGTTTGCTCTGCTTTTAATTGAATAATTTGAATTGACTTGTACTTTGTTTTATGCGCTTGGTTTATCTTCCTAATGGCTCGGTCAGTCTCTATTTTTGAACTTTAGGCAGAGGGCTAAATGCACAAAAGGAGTTTTTGACATATGATAAATCATAAAACAAGGTTCCAAGGACAAACAGTGATGATATCTTGGCTGTATGCTTCTCCCAGTTGCGACAATTATTTAAGACTAGTTTCTATACTAGCGCGATGTGCTGGATTCTAATGTTTTATATCAGAATTACATTAGAAGAGAGTTTTGTTTTTTTTTTTAAATAATATTTCTTTAATAAACCACATGATTCATATAAATCCTATGTAACTTATGTTATATACTCAATAAACTAATATTCAAGATTTCTAGGGGCGCTTTGATATCTGTGTCACCCATGTGTTCCTTTTCTGGTTGACGACAATAAAGCGTAGACGTAGTAATAACACGTGGCCGACCTAACAGTCCATCCCAAAAGAAAACGACGACGTGACGGTCTATCGGTTGGAACTTGGATGAAAGGACTTCACCATTTCACCGTCATTTCATTCCTGCATTCGCTGGCTACAGGAAGAAACCCCATCTAATTCTCCAAGTCCCCCCAGTAGAAACGGGACAAATTTCTTCCGAGAAAACTGTAACACGAGCAAAATCCAATAATCGGATCAGAGTGAGACAAACCAAAAAGATGTCTATCACCGCCATTCTCTTGGTCTCAGCCTTCCTCCTCCTATCACCGCCTCTCTCGTCCTCCACTGCCGTCGCCGACGAACATCCGACGGCATACGAGGTTCTCGGTGACTATGACTTTCCTGCGGGTATTCTGCCGAAAGGAGTTATCGCGTACGATTTGGAACCATCGACCGGCATATTCCATGCCTATTTGAACGGTTCGTGTAGTTTCTCTCTGGAGGGATCGTACCAATTGAAGTACAAACCTACCATCAGTGGCTATATATCCAAAGACAGGCTCGCGAGCCTTACTGGGGTAAGCGTCAAGGTGCTGCTCTTCTGGCTCAATATCGTCGAGGTGGTTCGGAGTGGCGACGACCTCGAGTTCTCCGTCGGCATCGCTTCCGCTTCTTTCCCCTTAGATAACTTCTTCGAGTGCCCACAGTGTGGATGTGGCTTGAATTGCGATACTTCGCAAGTAAGGAAGCTCAAATTAAACCCCTCTGTTTCCTCTATCTAGTCTAATTTGTCTTTGTAAACTTTCTTTCTCGCATTTTTTTTTTATCTCCCTGGTACTTTTCATTTGAAATGGGATTCATGGACATGAAACTTTCTTAATTGATAGAATGATAAGTTACTAGTTACTATTGGTGTTTCAGTTTTCCGATTTGTTTGTGCCCGCCAGCAGAGGGGTGTCTCTCTGTAAACCAGATTGGCCTAGGACTTTAGGATTTGTTCTATTTCATTCGTAGACAGTAGGAAGATGATACGGCGGTGACTACTTCATTATTTTCTGAATCTAATAAGGGATATGTTCTCTACTTGTTGGGGGCTACCAAATAGAATCTAATAAGGGATTTGTACCATTGGGAAAGAGTAAGGACTATGTCTCAGGGTTTGTTGCAAGTGTGCTATGTGTGCTTCATTCTCTATTGAAATAGTGATACTCAGGAGAAGTTGGTGTCTCTAGAGTCTAGATTTTCATTGAGATCTTATTAATATTGATAGCGTCATGAATCTTAGTGGGGTGTCTCCGTGCTGATTCTACTTGCATTTTTTTTTCTCTTGTTGAAATTGTTGCACATAGTTCTTCATTTGGTCTGCGATGAAACAGGGACAGTTCTCGCGAGAAATGGGGAAGAATGAGTGGAAATTTACTATGTATCCTGACATGATAGATTATGTTAATGGATTAGCAATCGTCACCCTCCATCCTTTTCCCCTCCTTACACTCTTGCAAAACATACACAGCTTATGGAATGCGTCTTTATGTATATCTATACATCTTTTGATTATTTTGAAAGTCGTTTAGGAATTTTGCTAAGCCATCAGGTAGCTACAATTCCTTGCCGTAGATAACTAGGAATGTTGAAGCCATTCTGAATGATCCCTTACTTGCGTTTGGTGATGTCCTTAATGCATTGTGGGCTGGTCATTTTGACGCTATTTTGTTGCAGGCTCATGGATAATGACCAGTTATTGTTAGATATTAGGTGAACAAGTTCGGAATATTTATCAAGTATTGCAGTGAGCCTCCCCCTCCCTCTTCTCCCCTTTTTTTTTGTCTCTCCTGTTTGAGTTAGTAAACCAGGCATGCTCTGAAACAGGGAATGGGGAGCGCCAAGGGTGGAAAATCCATGCAATCGTTTTGCTCCTATTGCCTGCTCAGAGAACTAACTTCATGGATTACCTTTTCTGGATTCAAATTCTTTTCACCATTCTCATGTTCTCTCGCTATTTCTTTATCTACGTGAGTACTTGTTGTGCACCCATAACACAAAAACCTGTGAGTACACCAGAAGAACATGCACTCTCTCAAACATTTGTAAAGTGTTATGGCAATTCTTGGAAGCATGTGTAGGGATACTTGACTATTATAGTAATAGATGATTGTAAAGATAGTTTCCGCTGTTGGTGAACTTGCGCAGGGATTGAATTGAAATTCATGTAAGCTATGGGTAGGACATCATGATCTACATACATCATAAGGAATGTAATCATTTGGGTTATGATAGGTGGTGGTGATCTCTGTCCGTCGAGGGCATGTAGTAATGTAGTATGGAGCCTCAAGCAGGCGAAATTGGGAGATCAGTGAACAAGGACGGGTTTGACTTTGCTTTAGAATTAACGTATTTGGGCCGATGGGCCCATTTTCTGTGAGGAGACTGTTGTCATATCATATTGGTTTTTTGTGTTCCAACCTAGGGCCTCAAAACAAGCCTTGGTTTTTTGTGGTTGTATATGTGAAAGGATATAATTTGAGGAGGATGCTTTAATGTTTCCAAGTATGGATATCCATATGTTTCAACAACATAGGAAAGATACCATGGTAGCGGCCCATTCAAATGCGTCTTAATCCCCAGTTCCAATTCATTATCAAGTCTCTTTCAGACTTGAGATAAAACCAAAATAATGGTCTTAGGCTCTTAGTTATAATTTTGGCTGCCTTATGCTTGATTTGTCCTTGAGAATGAATAAGAGATCAAAGCCGTCAAGGTTGAAAGTTCCACGTCTTGTTTGCGCCATACTACGCCCTTCCTATTAGATTCCTTTTTCAATCTCATACGCTTGATGTCCTTGTGCATTGTATGAGGTTTGTCTGTCTTTGTCACCGTCTTTAAATGCTTCACGGAGTTTCCACTTTTAGCTTATTTATTACACCACGGTGAATATGTGGCAAAAGGAACTTGTTTCCTTGAGTTTGTTCATAGATACAAATATTGTAAGCTTTACGCTAACTTTTGGTACGTTGATAGGATATTCCACAGACAACAATTGTGCATCATAATGTCGAAGTTTTTCACCTAAAAAAAAATCTGGAATTTCTGCAGCCTTGGGGTCATAGATGTCTAATTCAATAATGCTATAGCAAGCATTAAGTTCTTGCCATTATAGTCCTAATTTAATTTATATTTTATAATTTTAATCAAACTCGTTTCATATTTTTTGGTCTAAAAAATTTTTGTATAGCTTAATTGGCTCTAAATTTATCCGNTTTGTTCTAAAAAAATTTTGTATAGTTTAATTGGCTCTAAATTTATCCGAAAGGAATACCACTATCAGACATCTTTCTAAAATTTTGATGAAAATCTTACCGACTCCTTGTGCTATTGCTTGCGTTTTAAGCATTTGAATGCCTGTGTAAATGCAATATCTTATAAACTAATATTTACATAAAAGAGAAAGATAATAGTTTGTCATGTTAACTCAATCAAAAGAAAATTAACGACTAATCGTCGGTAAAAATCGTTTGTTGCGGCCTCAGTTTCATCCAAGTGAGGAATACCCAATTCCTCTCCTTTTGCAATTTAACAATAAACTCCGGTACTAGTCAAGTTATTGCACCAACAAGTGCAGGCTGTGCAGCTCTGTCCACATGCATGCATTCTTACAAATTGGAATCCCATTGACTATTATATATAATTATGTTTGTTGCTTGCTGCGGCACTTCAAGAAAAGATTAATACAAAGCCTTAAGGTCAAGTTGAGCGTGCCATTGCTGCAATTGTCAATATCTTTACTGATGCAATTTAATCTAATTTGTTTGTGTGTCTTGTATCTTCCAAACCGACAACAATTCACCGCATCTTGCATGCGGCACAAACTTGTTTTTCCATAAAACATTATATGTGCACTGCACGGACATGTAAATAAATAATTGCATGGACATATTACTATATATTAATAATACTGGCCCACAAGAGTGGGAATGATTCCCAGTTATTTGAGCCATTATCCTCCCTTCCGTACGTTGATTTAATATTTAAAGGCAAGGCTGATATATTATCATTTAAAAAGAAAATCTACCACAGGTATCATAACAAGCTTGTTAAGAATGTTTTGTCTTTCACCACAAATGGGAAAGTCTAGTACATGAGAACTTGGTGAGACGTATGATAGCGATAAATCTTTACAAGGTAGCAGTTTTCAAAATGATAATATCTCCCTTTTGTTCAATATGACCATTTCTTTAGAAAGATAAAGATGATATAGCATATTATATAATGAACCTAAATCATGGCCACATGGTCAATTCGTGATCAATAATAGTATGAGAATAATAAACAAAGGCGTGATGTTGCTTAGTACTCGGACAACCCAATTCACTTGCGGCGCCAATAATTGCTGCTTTTGTTTATAAAATTGACTAAATGGTTGGTTGCTACGCGATTTAAGAACTAGAGGCATAGGGTGCCAATCATGTTCGCAGAGAGTGGAGCACCGCCCTCTACGCGTTTCTCGTAGGTTGTAGTACGTGCTGTAACATTTCATGGACTTTTTCCGGTGAAGATTTCTTTTTACCTGGCTCAGAAAAATCTGTAATTTTGGACTAGTATTTTCTTCAGCCGTCCAAAAAAAGTGCTTGTGAATTGTGATCTTCAGGGACAGGGCCCCATGGTTAAGAGGATTCTATACTTCAACGGTCCCAGTTCCCGTGATTCATATCCCATTTTCCATTTAATGAAACTCATGGATCAGAATTTAGAACAGAGACAGAGACGAAGCCAAATAATGTATATATAAAAATCAGAAGACTCTGCTTTCAGCTAACAATTATAAGTTGTATTAATTTCTAAAGATCGATAGAGATTACATGACAAATGAGAGAAGGAATATAAATAGAGAAACGAAGAAATAATGTTTCTGTGTCCCTTAAAAGAGGACAGAGGAGCTCCACAATATGCATCCACCGAGTGTGACGCCGTGTTTAGAGCCTCAGCTCAAGACCCACCATTCATCTGACCCTTTTTTTCTTTGTTTTAGATTTTCAAAATAAAAATGGAAGGGCATTAATATTTGTTAGAGTTTTGTTATTTAGTTGTTGAATTTTTTATTCAAAAGCGTTGCGCGCAGCTCGGCTACGTCGATCTCCTTGGTGTTCTCCGGTCTGTAGTAACCTGTCTTGGGGTCTGGGATCCACGATACCTTCTCGGTGCCCACCACGGACTCTTCCCCTGCCTTCTTCGCTATCTTGCTGCTAACTGATGCAGCTCCTCCCCTTGAGGCAATTCCTTGTGTTGTGGCTGCGTATCCACGCCTGTTCCCACACACAAATTCATTAATCCAAATTAACTAACTTTTTCAGCACCGGCACAAATCAAATAATAATAATAATTTAAACTTCGAAAAATGATATTGTTGAAGTGAGTACCTGGTGAGAGCGTTGGAGACGAGAGCAGAAAGAAGCTTAACGTTGGTGAAAGAGCGAGCCATTGTGAGTGAAACTTTTAATTGTGTGAGAATAGAATTCGTCGCGGCGCAACTGCAGAAAGCTTATTTCTATGATTTGGTTATCTGGATCAGAGAAAACAAGCCCTCCACAGCGGCGAGAGGAATCTTTCTCTCTTGGTCTCTCTCCTTCCCTTTCCTTGGAATTGCTCTTATGGTTTTCAGAGAGAAGAGAGGCAAGGTTTATATAGGGGCTCAGGGGACGCGCAAGAAAAGAAATAACATGGAAGGAGAAAATTCCTTGCATTTTTAAGGTCGATATGAGATGAGCCCAGTCAAAATATGCATCNTCTCTCTTGGTCTCTCTCCTTCCCTTTTCCTTGGAATTGCTCTTATGGTTTTCAGAGAGAAGAGAGGCAAGGTTTATATAGGGGCTCAGGGGACGCGCAAGAAAAGAAATAACATGGAAGGAGAAAATTCCTTGCATTTTTAAGGTCGATATGAGATGAGCCCAGTCAAAATATGCATCTGGGGACCTCTCCTTTTCTGCCACCTGTTGGTTGCTGTGTGTAGCCGTTTATGATTGCCTTTTTTTTTTTTTTTAATTATATATAATAAAAGAATGAAACAAAATCAATAATTAAAGTATTGAAATACCCTTACTAGTGGACAATACACAGTGTTGGGCGGCTAAGAAAGTTGATTGGACAGTGGTAAAGGCGCGAGCTTGAATAACGACTTTTCCATTTACTTGTCTTAATCACAGTCGATTAATCATGCATGTGTAGAATAAGAGAGGAAAAATCAGCGTAAACTTGAAAAAGAAAGGATCCAGAAGGACGCGGCGAGATCAGACCGTCACGTGGTAGAGTGCGTTTGTTAGAGTCTGGCGGCGTCATTAACGTTCTGGAATATGACTAAATGAAGTCAGAGTGAGTCAAGGGCGATGGATAAACTGGGTCTTGGTTGTTCCCCTTTAGTAGCATTCCATGTCTTACGAACCTTCCCAATTCTTCGGTCAAATGCCTAACCATTGTGGGCCTTGGCCTTTTGTCTAATCAAACATAAAACGACAGTAAAGTATTGGTCCTATTGGATCTGCACACTCCTAATTATCGCACATTTGTTAGCCTAACTAACCTAACATGTAATCGGCTTTACCTAAGAAACCTCACTTCATGCTCCACGTTATCTTATGATAGACTAACAAACAGCATTTTAGACATAGTTTTGGAATAGATAGGTTCCTCTCATTTTAAATTTGTCTACACTAAAAATAGGCTAATTGACCTAAAAAAAATATCAAAGACTTCAATAATATAAAAATTCATCCTAATTCCACAACTACCTGTGTTTACAAACAATTTTCTATTAATACCGTTCTTTTCATTCTTTATATTATCTTAATATGAAATCGGTGTTATATTTGGAAAAGATATATTATCTTAATATGAAATCGGTGTTGTATTTGGAAAAGATGCATCACTAGTATGGTAACGTTATTTGTACAATTATGTCACCCGAAGTCAGAGATTTCTTGTTACCTTGTTGATTGTGCTACCGTGAGAAAATTGAGGAATAGGTGTGACCATTATAGTGACGTTATTTGGCAAATGATGTCATCATAATGGTAATGCAATTTGTACAATTGTGTCACCATTTTGCAAATAATCTCTGCATATTATTTTCTCCATTCCCTTACACAACCTCTCCCACCTCCCGAGACTTGGTATTTATTTCTTCTTCTTATTATTCTTCTTCTCATTTAACGCAATATCTATTCTTCTTCTTCTTTCTCACCAGAAGCTCTCTTATTCTTCTTCTTCTTCTCATTAGTTTTGTGACACAATTTCAATTTGACCAAATGGTGTCATTCATTAGAGGACACATTGTGAAATGACACTACTTGATGATGCAATTGTGCATATTGCATCACCATATTAATGAAGCAATTTTGTTTATTGTGTCACCACTCTTTCTCTTAGTCTCTCTTATTTGTTTTTTCAAATTGATATAGCACTAAAAAAAAGAAAAAAAACGATAGTGATGAAAATAGTTTGCAAATAATGGTATTTGTTGAATGAATGAGTTTTTGCACCATTCGAGTCTTTGATCAAAAAATGAGAGGGTGAAACGGAAAAGTTATTGCGCTACTTTGTGTAAACTTTTGATAATTAATCATATGAGAATTTATATTTCGGTATTTCCTTTATGATATAATTATTGAGAAAGAAGTGAATTTTCATTTAAAAAAAACAGATAAAAGGAAGTAACAAATATTTCAGAATTTTCTTTTTATTTTCCCGACTTTCTTTCAAATTTAGAGGAAATATGTTTTACTCATAGAGAATAGAGATGGAAAATGGAAGGAAATGGGTCATGCCATTAAAAAATATTTATATTAATACATAATTAATTAAGATGAAAGGAATAAATTGTAACTAAAAAAGGAAAAAGTATATAATATAATTATGATAAATTGAGTAATTTTCAAGAGTTGAGAATTGAGTTTATTATTGTAGGATGCGAGAGCTTTACATTAAAGACTTAATGATGTTCAAAGAAAATTTTATATATGATAACTATATAGTACCATGAGATATTTTAATAATTTTTTACAGTATGATGATAAATATTTTATATAAAATATAAATTCTAACACTCTATATTAATAAGCTCTTAAAAATTTGAAAAATAGTAGAAAAACAAATAAAATGGGTTTGCCACTTGATCAACCTTTATTATCATTATTATTTATTAACAATTGCCTTATTCCGCAATGCCACAACGGTTTTCTTCCTGGAACCACAAGCCCACAAGCTGATGCTAGAACTGCACTGGAGCAGTGGGCGCCTTAAGTTTAATGCTTCTGCTGTTGATCATGTCATGTTATGCGTGGTCCAAATCCAATGCTCAGTAAAATCTACTTATCTTTTTGTTGCAAATACAATGAATTATTTGACGCTTGTGCACTTGTGTTGTGCTAGTGTTTGGTCTCAGCTCGCCCATCGCCACTTGCTCTCGTACCTTCTATAAGCTTCTCCATACATTCATTTATACACAAGGACACTCGATAAATGGGCCCGGATTTGGTTATATTACGTGAGTTATGTTATTCATATCTAAATTATTAAAATTTATTTAAATTATTAAAATATATTAATATTTAATAATTAAGATAAATTTTAATACAATAAATGGCTCAGATTTAAGAGATCTCATCAATTGTCCTTCGATTCTTTTATAGATGCGTGACACTTCATCACCCAATTACTTCCTTTTAATTCATATATCCCTTGGAGTATGAGAAGGGTCAGGTACATGGATGGTTGGCTATATTATATTTGCTTCCAAGTTCTCTCGCGTTAATAGCACAATTATTTAGCTAGATAAAATTTATCAAAATTTAAAAAGAATTATCAAACAAAATAAAGTGATAGTAATTAAAAAATAACTAAACATTTAAACTTATCTAGCTTCCATATAAATCAATCAATCCTGGCCAAAAAAATAATTTACTTTCTCTAATTGTTGTACCTCTTGTTATTTTATGCTTTTACTTCTACAAAGATATTGTTTGGTCAGTCCATACAAAATAAAATAAATATATTGTTTGGTCAGACATTGGCGTGATCAAGCAACTAGCATTAGCAAGGCATAGAGTATGTAAATATTTTACCAATTGCTGACAGTGGAGGGCATAAACTTCACTTTGACTTCGTATAGTTTATCAACAAGTCGACCATAAATTGTGCTTTAACACTCACCGAGTTGATGCATCCTTATCTCACATAAAGGAGAGTGACATCATCTAGTTTTCAAATTGCCTTTACTGTGTTTGGTGAAAATAATGTCATCGGAGTATGTAAATATGTTACCAATCGATGATAGTGACTAGTCATTATCTCACAATTTTTTGTTATTTTTTTAAATCTCTAGTAAAACTGGACCACCCCCGGGCAGGGCCCAAAATTGTCTTGTTGGGCCGTATTTAGGCCGCGACCTGTAGGAATGACAATTAGCCCAAATAAGGAAGCGAGAACCTGAAATGCCCAATAATTTTCTGAAATCAACGTGCTTTGTTGAAGTGAAGCTGGCCCAACAAAGAAAAACCTATCTTTTTGGGTCCTGGGCCTTATTGTTGGCAATTGTTAATCTTGAATAGTATAAAGCTAGGCCCATGTGTAAAATTGGGCCAAAATATGGAAGAAGAAACCTGAAAAGCCCAATAGTTTTTTGACATGAAGTTGCTCTGTTGCTGGGTTCGCGTACCGTCTCCGCCTCCGGCAAGGGCTTACATAGGGTTTTCCTAAATCTCTCTCGGTCGTGGAGGAAGTAGAAGATGGCTGAAGTGAATACAGGCACTGAAATCCCTCCAAACGTGACCATATACATCAACAACCTTAACGAAAAGATTAAGCTTGATGGTACTTTCTTCAACCTCTCTCGCCTCCACACCATTACACCTTTCCTGTGACTGAAATTCCATCTGATTTTTGTTTCTAATTTTAATGCAGAATTGAAGAAGTCTTTGCACGCTGTATTCTCGCAGTTCGGGAAGATTCTGGGCGTTTTAGCTTTCAAGACCCTCAAACACAAAGGTCAAGCTTGGGTCGTTTTTGAGGAGGTCTCATCTGCTTCCAATGCGCTTCGACAAATGCAGGGTTTCCCCTTTTATGATAAGCCTATGGTATGGCCCTTCATCCACTCCACTGCAAACTTTTTTCCGCTTGAATTTTAGTTTGAACTCGAAATTCTTTATTCCGTTTTGTTTGCTTTCTTTCACATATCACTTTTACGTATAATTTTGATTATCAGAAACTTGGAATTACCTGGCTTTGTTCAAACATATACGCGAACTGAATTCATTGACTGGAAGTTGAAATCCGTAACAATCTTGTTTGAATATGCATTGCACCTTTACAATTTTGAGGGCAAAGTTTTCTCCCGCTTGAATTTCAGTTTTGAGCTTGAAATTTTTTGTCTACTTTGTTTTCTTTGTTTACATATCTGATTACTGTTGTGCTTGGTATAGTTTTGATTATGGCAAGCCTGGAATTTAGCCAGATTTGGTCAAAGACCTCTAATAGGAAGCAATTTGTTGATGGGAAGTTGGAAACTATAGGCAGTTTTTAATCATGGTAACTATTACAGGAAAATGTGAAGGAAATTAGCGAAATCCATGTCTCATAAGGAAGAACAAGGTTGTAGAGCTTTCATAACTGTTATCTTAATGTTACATGTTCACTGGAATGAGGCTAAAAGGAAGAAAACACATGTCTGAAGTCTGAACATATGAACTGCTAGATTTTTGTTGAAGCTTATGCTACGCACACATTTAAAATTTACCTTGCCAGAATCTCAGACTATCTTGTTGTTTGTGAAATTAAGTTCTAGAAGTAGGATGATTCACTACTCTGCTTTTGCCTTGTAACAAGTAGCAATGGTGGCTATTGTGTTTGATATATAAGTAGTAAAATTAAGTTCAACAGCTCGGTTCAAAGTCCACCAATTCCCCTTCCGCAGCAAAATTAGAAAGATCTTTACTTGGTAGGAATGCTTGTTTCCAGCAAGAAGTAATCTTAGGGACAAGCTTTTCTCACAAGTCAGGAATCAATCTGGATTTTACATTTCTGTGACATATGGTCTGTTTGCACAATGTGGCATTAGGAAATTGAGTCTTGTTTATAAGAACCGGTGAATTCAAACAGCTAACAACCTAAGTTGTGTACTCTTTCATTTTGTTAACACGTTCCAGCTGAATGTGCTGATTCTCTTTTGCCTTAGTTTCTGCTGCTGATTTAGAAATGCTTTAATTCAATATCAATTCATGGTATTGCAAGAAATTGAATTTGATCTTGCAATGTATGCAGAGAATACAGTATGCCAAGACTAAATCAGATGTAATAGCAAAAGCTGATGGCACTTTCGTTCCTAGGGAGAAACGCAAGAAGCATGATGAAAAAGGTGACATTCCTTTATTTCTCTCGTAAATTGAAAAACCAATTGGAACTTAAAATAGACTGAACCAAAGCCTACATGCATGTATGATAAAGTCAAGTAATGGGCTTGTAGGTCCAAAGCAATCAATGGCCAAAACAGCAACAAGCCAACAACCTAAAGTTTCACGATTCCTTCTCCCTTTTTAAAAACAAAGGATTGGGAATTTGGGCTATATTAAGGTTCAAGTCCATTCAATGCTTACATATCCGTGTGACTTCAAATTTTGAAGAAAAACTCTCTAAATAGGAAATCTAACTGCTACTTTAAGCAATTTCAGTCTATGAATCTTGTAAAAATATCACTTTTTTTATACATGTAGGCGGGGGAGAGAGTATATTCTATAATCTTGTGCATCTAGCATGCGTACAGCAGTTTTACTGAAAAGTTTGTGCTATGTGGAACATATAAAATGAGTATGTTATTAAATGTACTACTTAATTAGTAAACGGTGACTATTTATCCTGAACAGTTAAAAGAAAAAAGGCAGTGAAATTGGATGGAACTGACCCTGTTATATTCATTGCAGGAAAAAAACGGAAGGATCAATATGATGCTAATCAAGCTGGAATGGGCCTCAATCCTGCTTATGCTGGTGCCTATGGTGCAGCACCTCCTGTAAGTTTCTTCTGCAACCTAGTTTTATTCTTTTGTCAGCGTTAATATTAAAATCCTAATTGTATTCTAATAACTTTTGTTGATTGAATTTAGAATGTTGTAACTTTAGAATTCGTACTTTGTTATAGTTATTGGTGCTTTTAAATTAGACAAGTACATGTGAAATATGTTGTAGGAAAAACTTCAAGGGGAGATTTTATTTTGAAATTCATTGGTTTGCCCACAAAAAAGAAGACAATATTCTGCTGGAGGAAGTTCTCATCACTAGAAACTCTTCCAAAGGAAATGATTCAAATAACATAAAACCGTGATGAGTCTTGTTTGTTATTTTCTATCTAGTGACTATGTTACTTCTATAATTGTTATCGTACTCTCTCTAATATTGCAGCTATCCCAGATACCTTATCCAGGTGGTGCGAAATCTATGGTACCTGAGGCTCCTGCGCCCCCAAATAATATTCTCTTTATCCAGAATCTTCCTAATGAGACAACTCCCATGATGCTGCAAATGCTCTTTCTTCAATATCCTGGTTTCAAGGAAGTCAGAATGGTGGAAACAAAACCTGGGATTGCCTTTGTGGAATACGGAGATGAGATGCAATCCTCGGTGGCAATGCAGACACTACAAGGTTTTAAGATAACCCCACAGAATCCTATGTTGATAACTTACGCCAAGAAATAGATACAGTAGTTTCTGCTTTCGCTATGAGATCCATGTTAATGGAATGATGTATCTTCTCACTTGCTGTATTCCTTAAGTAGCCATTATTCGTGTATCATTGTGGTTAGGATGATCAATATCACCATTTTTTTAAAAAACTTCTATATAACTTAACTAACTGGTGTCAAAGTCTTTTATTCCCAAACCCGCTTTATATATATATTATTCTTTTTATATGGCTCAAATTCTCTACACTTTTATACCTTAGTTTACTGCTACTCTACGAATGGGCAGGCTACCACCTTGGTTATTAAGTCCAATACGCATTTTTAAAATATTTTCTAATGAACTTCAGCATTAATTCTGTGGATAAAAGAGGTTACTTAATAACTTATATTTTAGGAACGATTAAATTATTAAATATTGTCAATAATCTACTCTCTAGTTGTTTAGTCTCCCAACTCAAAACCAAATAAACTATTAGGTTGTGTTTGGATGAGGTATTTGACAAATTATTGTGTATTTTAAATACATGTAATTGAAATGCAGCATTTCAAATACATGTATTTATAAAATACTTTATTTGGATACACTATTATAAAAAGAGTAATTTTACAACAATATTCAAAACATCATGTTAGAGTTCAAAACATTGTGAAGATATTTAAACAGATGTTTGAACGTATTATAGCATTCTTCCAGGTTCCCAAGAGCAGTATACAACCTAATTTCAAGGAAAAATTGGCTTCATATGAGAAGCAGAAAATAAATTTTATAAATACAAATAGACCCAGAAAAGTAATGACTTCACTGCCAGAAGGACAGCCTCCTCCACCTCATATGCACTCCATGTAGCAACCACAATCCCAAGTTAGTCAAGTGCAGTCTCATGAAAATCAAATAAACTCTCAGTTGCAACCAACAAATTTACAAGGTTCNAAGCAGATAATAAATTTTATAAATACAAATAGACCCAGAAAAGTAATGACTTCACTGCCAGAAGGACAGCCTCCTCCACCTCATATGCACTCCATGCAGCAACCACAATCCCAAGTTAGTCAAGTGCAGTCTCATGAAAATCAAATAAACTCTTAGTTGCAACCAACAAATTTACAAGGTTCTGTAGCAACAATGCCACAGAATAATATGGCAACCTTGCAGCATAATTCCATGCCTTCTATATCTGGGGTATCAACAGCACAGCAGAATATGAAGAATTCAATGCAACCTGGTGCCGATTTGGATTCAGGACAAGGAAATGCTATGAACTCCCTGCAGCAGGTTGCAGTTTGCTCCCTACAAAAAAATCTTGTGAGTGCTCCCCACAGACTAACGTCAACTCCTTATAATCGCAAGGTGGGGTGAATTTGCTCCAACCAAATCTAAGTCCCCTTAAGCCAAGTTCCAGTATGGTTCAACATCAGCAAATGAAACAACAGCAGGAACAGCAGATGTTGCAAACTCAACAGCTCAAACAACAATATTAGTAGCGGCAAATACAGCAGCAATTGATGCAGAGGCAGATGCTGCAACAGCAGAAGCAACAACAACAGCAGCAGCCCCAGCAGTTACACCAGGCAGTGAAGCAACAGTTGCCTGCTCAATTACAGACACATCAAATGCCACAGCTTCATGTTTTTTTGCTTAATATCCAAATTGATGTTACCTCTGGAAAAATTAATTTGGAAAGTTATCTAAGAAGTAAGATCCATTGAATAATGTGTCAATTGTAGGCAACATACAAGTACACAACCTGAAAGTTAATCAATTCCCTCATCCTTAATCAGATGATTCAACTTAATATGTAATCTTCATGAAATGTACAATTGTGTATGGATTGAAAAAAGTCATGTTTCAAAAAGCCACCCAAACATTTCTAATGTGATGCTATTTTAGTCCCATGCAATAGCCAAACAGGATTCATGCTTTGTGTGGCCATAAGTGAAGCAATTCCTTCTAAGGAAATGCTTTTGAACTTCAAAAACAGGACACAAAATGCACAAGCAATAACCAGAAGCGTATCAATGGTTTTATATATCTGATTAGAAAGCATACTTCAAAAGGAGATTTGTGAAATACTAAAATAACAGCTATAAGTAAATTTATAAAGTGGGAGAGAACAACAGCATAAGTAATAAAGGCAGCACTGCTAAATACCAACTCACCTCTCACAGGTTACCAATTTAACAAAGGCTTGTTTGTTTTCTCCAGCTTCAAAGTAAGAAAAATTCACCTGCAATGTGAAGCCAAGTAAAGAATGTTTAAGAGTGGAAACACCTAATAAGATAGATATGGCAAGTTAGAACCCCTCAGTCCTCAACTAAAAAATAAAAA
>QAOA01006734.1:836487-850108 GCA_003255065.1 Cercis canadensis
AAAAAAAAAAAAAAAAAAAAAAAAAAAAAAGAGAGAGGTGGATATTATCAAGTGAAATGGAAGATAATATCAGTTCCCAAATTTATTGCACAAGGAGGAGGAGGTACCTTTTTGTTGTATTGTTCCTTTTTCTGAGGCATAGTCAAACAGATACATCAAGTGCTGTAGAAATTTAGCTGCTTGGAAGCATGATTGAGTCTCAAAAGCCTTTGAATAATGAGTGTGTGACCAAATAAAGCATTTACTACATATCAAGTGCAGGATGCACACGCCAATATTTAAGTCCCTAGATTTGATAACGAGTTAATGACCTCATCCAGAATCTATGTTCTTCTTCCACAAGATAGAGCGTGGCCATTTAAAGTCATAACAGTTCCAATTCAATTTTAAATGGCACTGTAATAAGATATCACCCTTCCAACAATCCTCACCAACTCTTTAATGCATTGGACATGAGTACTTTTCTTTTCAAGAATTAGGTCTCCACCATGACATGCAAGCATTGTTTCATTTTACCTTCGTGTATATTTCAACTTACATAGCAGTGAATGATTAAAAAAAACAGGAATCATGGACTGTATAAGTGTGACCTATGTACACACTCTAAATTAGGATTTGAAATTTTGAACCATTGTCACACGCCACAAGTTCTCGCATGCTATTCTTCCTATTCATGAGACACTTCCCATGTTTCATTCCCCCTCCCCTTCCCCTAACGCTAAAAACAGGGAATACTCTGTTATGGAATTGAACAGAGGATGATCACCAGTTAGTATGTGTAAATGGAGTGCATTTGAATGCTTTTTAGAAACATTACAGAAGAATAATCATTAGAATTTACAAAGTTAAAGGTTTACATGGTTAGTGGTTGGATTTGAAGGAACTGAAATTGATGCTTGGAGGGCAGTGTTTATTACTGTTTCACTTTCTCTTCTGCAGGGGAATTAATGTTACTCTTTGAAAATCTTGTAGTCTCCCATCCGTTGAAGCACCAAAAACTTTGGGGGAAAAAGGGTAGGGCCTACTACATGTAGGGAATCATATCTACCTAGGGAGCTTCCCAACTTTCTCAAAAACTCACACATGCCATACTCAAAAACTTGCGCCCAACACGCAAAGCCTACGTGCACTCATACATTATTCTTATCCCCTGCTTGCACCATCCAATTCTTCGCAAATGAGAAAAGGCAACATCATATGGGGGAGGATGTGGGACCCATGATTCTTGATCCAAAGGCTGGCATTAGGACATAGGCAAATGGCCTTTTAGAGCAGGGCTTGTGCTTGTGTCTCTGCTGCAGTGAACCTCAAATGAACAAAGGGTTGGTGCCTTTTTTTGTGAAATTAAGGCAGACAACACTTGTTTTTTGTTTCCTTCGATATCCCTACTTTGAATTTCTTCGTATTCTGCCATCACAGCATGCTTTGCCAGAGTTTTTTCTCCACACAATCACCTTCAATTTACTCATTGCTCCTGCCATCTTCCTTAGAAAACTCTCTCTCTCTCTAAAGTTACACTTATAAATACTGACCTTTTCCCTCTCTTTAGTTCAGCTTCCACCACCGCTCCCCAAAGTGTGTGCTCTTTACTGGGTGGGAAGCTCCTTGTTGGAGAAGCAGGGCACGTGCAAATCTCTTGGCTCTCAAATGCCACTCAACCTTTTGCACGTGCTCCCCTTCTCCAACACGGGTTCCTCACCCCTTGCTTCCCTTACCAAGCACTTTTTCAGGTGATGCTTTCCTTCTCTTTTCTTTATTCGTTGTGTTCTTTGCAAAATGCCACTTTTTCCTTCACACTTCTTAGCCACATAATTTCTACATTACAATTAGACTTCTTCTCCAAGAAATAGAGTGAAGCAAATATGTTTCAAATTTTGGTCCGATCAATTACTATGAGAAGAAAGAGAAAGAGAATTGCCATTTCACGAGTGAGATGGTGTGTATTTACAAAGTACAAACATATTTACATTTTATGCTATAGATCATTTGCGTAGTTTGCATTGACCTCAACCAAAGGACAACTCTGTGCTATGTGTATCTGCAGTTTCTGTACTTCAATTCATCTCGTTCTTTCAGGTCTTTGACTCAAAGTTAATGGGTTGGCCATGTCAATATAACTGAGCACCAGACAGAAAGTGCAGGGAGACAGAGGAGGGGGTTCCTTTGGGGGGTAATACAAGAATGTTTCAAAGTTTGAAGCAAACTTCAGAGTGCAATTCAAAATGTTTTTCTTTTTTTCTCTTTTTTCGTTGTAGTTCCTAGAAAAAATCTAACTGATAGTGATTCAGATCAAGAAATAAATATTTGCCAGTCATGTGTCATTTGTTTTTTTACCTTAAATTCAAACGGGTTCAGAACGCGTTTTCTTTCATAATTAATCATGATTTAAGATTGTAAACCTTGTTATATTTTGTTACTTTTTAAAAAAATAAAAAGATCCAATATTTACCTTTTAACGATCGGGTAAAATTTACTGCCCCACAAAAAATAGAAATCTGAAATATGAAGGGGAATGTTTATTTTCCTAATTAAAATAAACGTTATTCAAAGTTTAGAGGCCACAAAACACTTAAGAATTTTAATGGAATGGGACATGAAGCAGATTGAGAGAGGTGAGCACATTGTGTCTCATAACTCATAACTTATGCACCTTGCATATTATGTTTTAAGTTCAAAATTATCTCCTCAACATGCGGTAATGTATGATTCCAGAGAAAATAAAAATAAAAAAGCGAAAGTGTATATATGAAGACAATAGCTTGTTTAAAGCACAAATTTTAAAATTATATTTTTTTATAAATGATTTATTGCATTAAGTTATTTGGAATTATGTTAAATTAAGAATTTGACTAACTTATAAATAATATTTTTATAACATTGAATAATATGTAAAACCTAAATAATTTATTTCAAATGAATTCATTTTATTTTCACTTTATACATATTCTAAACTCACTCTAACATATTTTTTTGATTTATTAAATAAAAAAATAGTAAGTTTAAATGAAAGAATAAAACTGCCTGAACCTTTACTAAATAAATATAAAAAAATTGGAATTATAATAGTAGAGTTGTTATGCAAATTGAAGGTTACAAATCAATTAATAAAAATCTACCAAACAAAATTAATTAATTAAATCTTTTGATGTTATCCGAACATAAAATATGAAAGAAAAAATGTTCTGAAAAAAAAGTATTTTTTTCTACTAATGGTAGATGAAAGGGGTAGAAAAATGTAGTTAATTTACTTAATTATCTCACCATAATTATACGAAGATAATAATTTATCCTATTTTTCTCTATTTTCTAATATTTGTTGCTATATATGTAGAAGAAAGTAAAGAACACTTTATTGCAAAATAGTTATATTTGAGTACTAAAGGAACACTTACGTTTCAATTGATCCAAATACCAACAAGCTGATGAGAGAGTAATTTTTCGTAGTTAAAATATTGTTTGTCAAGTGTCAAAATAGTTTATTAAAGGTCTGATTAGGAATTTGAAATGAGGGAAAAAAAAAAAAGATGAGAGAAAAAAGAGAAAAATGAAGAGAAGAGAAAGGGTGAGGTTTTCCTTTTATTTTTTTGAATGATTAATATGAGCAAAATGTAAAAAAAAAAGAAAATAAAAAGTCTTATTGTAAAATATTTTTACTAATTTATCTTTTATTATTAAAATAGACATATTTAATATAAAATTAAATAATATAATACACTTATTTCTGTTTCTCTCTAAACTAATCAATTAATAAAAGTAGAAAATAAATTAAATATTTAAAAAAAATTAAATTAATCAAGGGTGAGAAATTTAAAAAAAAATAAAGAAATATAATAGTTATTTTAACATATTTTTTCTCCAAACACTTCAATTTGAAAGAACACAAAAATAGATCAAAAAAATAGTGTGGGGGTTGCATCTTATTCATCGGTCTCCTATTATTTTTTAAGATAAATCTTTCAAATAAGCGAGAAGGAAGCTTTATTCCTATCATCTTTATTATGTTTCCTACCAAAGTAACTTTCAAACAAATCATAAGATTTAAGTTTTTAAACTGTGTATTGTGATGTAGCAAAAAACTACGATGTGTCAAATATAAACACTAAATTATATTTTAATCAAACATTTCAACACATTAAAATAAAATTTTAATAATTTATAGTGCCATTTTTAATTTTATTTCTTTATTATTATGAATGTATACCAAAGCGCAATAAGTCTTAGGTGGGAAAAAATTGAAGCAAAGTTATTTTAAAATTAGGTAAAATTTTAATTTGTAGATTTTAAACGTTAAAAATGGTTATCATTCTATCAATATAGAATATATATTCTGAATTGAAAAGTTTTTAAAATTGAAGAAGGGCCAAAAAATAAAAAAATAAAAAATTATAAAGCGACCGCCAGAGCAACTTGGGTCGGTTTAGATCCGATCCTGTTAGGATCTTTCCGAAACCCAAAACCCATAAAAAGCAAAGCGGCCGCAGCACAAGTACGCCGTTTGCCTCAGAACCGACCTTGTCCGCAGCCATGGTAGAGACTAAGCGGAAGGTCAGGGACGAAGGCAACCGGGGAAGAGACAAGTCGAAGAAGAAGACCAAGAAGCAAAAATCGTCTAATTCCAAAATTCAAGCGAGGAAGAAGACTGGCCCTCGCTTGCCTTCATCGTTGCAGAAAGAGCTTGAACGCTTAAACCCTCGTACTACGTTGGATAGTGACGAAGAGATCGCTTCAGATGATGATAACCAAGACAGAGAGCTTTTCGGCAAGGATTTATACGAGTACGAGGAACAGCTAGCTGAGGAGGAGTCTAAGAAGAATAAGCGATACGACCCGGTTCACGTACATAAATCCGAGTATGAGCTGCCGGATGAACTATCCAAGGAATTCAAGGTTTGGAACTGTTCTTTCCTTCTCGTACTTGTTTTCATTGTTGGGTCTTTGACAATATATGAAGTAGCAGTCTATATGTTAGAAAGTGAGGTACAATAACTTATGCAGTTTGCTGCATTACTAGTTGTAATAGCCATTATGATTTATGGTGCCTCAGTAATGGCATTAAAAAGAGAGAAAAAAAAAAGAAGGAGAGAAGAAGATATAGCTCAGTTATGCTGCATGATATGCAAATTAAGTATGTTTTTATTGCATTCTGTACATGTTCATTGCAATTGATATATCCATTTCTATGTTCAGGACGAGTATCTGGAATCAGATGATGAAGATGAGGACAACGATGACCATTACAATGGGGGAAAGAGGAATCAAAAGGCTTCGAGTGATGATTCTGGAGAGGAAGATGATGGAAGGCATGCAAGGATGTTAAAAGGAATTATTGGAATGCCGAGTGACGCTTTTGAAGGTGTGAGAGAATTGGTGTAAAGTTTTCTGTTATGAATACTTTAGGCTAGAAGCATCTGGTCAGTTTGCTGTCCTTTTTTACTAAAAATCATCATTCGACATGCTTATTGTAGAAGCTTTTAACATTGCATTAGAGGAGAAACCATATGTGTCACAGTCTTAGATTCTCAGGGAAAATTATTTGTAATTACTTCTTATACAGGAATTTATTCAAACTCAGAACCTTTGTTTCCGAAACCAACTGTCAATGCATCTACACATATGCTATGAGAGACTAATATATTATTTTTTTTGACTAAATGCTAAAAATGTTTGGACTCTGGTTGTAGAGATGTATTAGAAGATTGCAGATGCTGTTATTTCAGATGAATTACACCAATAGAGTCATACTACTACTCTTCTAGAGTTTGTCTGCTTTTTCTTTCAGAATTATGATCCACTTGTATACTTTAATCACAATGCAGAGAGGAAGAAGAAGATGGGGGATGCTGTTGTACAAGAGTTATATCCAGAGTCTGAATATAATCCTAGTCGTGATATTGTGGATGGTGATGGACGCATTAGTATTGAGGACCTTCTTAATCCTCTTCGTGAAAAATCTGGTTACAGCGAACTTAGGAGGAGAATGCAACAAATGGAAAAGAAAGCTAGAACTATTCATGCTCCTCTTCCAAAGGCAGATCAGGCAAAATTAGAGAGGAAAGCAGCATCTGAATGGTCAAATAAAGACATCACAAAGTGGGAGCCCATTATCAAGAGAAATAGAGAGGCACCTTCTATTAACTTTGATCAAAAAGTAGATTTAGAGTTTACAACTGTAGGAGCAATAGCTTCTGAATTTGAACCCCGAACTGAATTTGAAAGGAAAATAGCTGCATTAGTTCATGATGACAAGCTTATGGAAGCTCATAAAAAGGATGGTTCCCGGCTTCTTGAATTGAATGAGGTAGGGATATTGTAGATATATCATTCAATCTGGAAATTTGTTAACTTACCCTTTCTGTGTTATCTAAGTCCTCATTGAAGGCATCCTTCAATGTTGTATGTGTGTCTTTTGGACTGGTGTTGTTAAATGTAAGATTTTGGTGGTTATAATAATAAAAGCAAACTACATCTCCAATCCTCTGTTTACTGGAGATTCTTTTTAACCTATGGTGTTTGTGATGCATATCTTTATTTGAAGTGTTTTATGTATTTTATGATATCTTGCAGGTCTCTATTGAAGATGAAAAGGATAGGCAAAATCGGATTGCTAAAATGCGTAGTCTTCTTTTTCGTCATGAATTGAAGGCAAAGCATGTTAAAAAGATAAAGTCTAAAACGTATCATCGTTTGTTGAAGAAAGATAAATTGAAGGCAGCATCTTCTCAGATGGAAATGGACCCTGAAGCAGCTAAAGAATATGCCATGAAACAGGAACGCCGGAGAGCAGAGGTATTTCATCATACTCCAAAAGGAAAATGCTATCATTACTGGTGAATAATGAATAAAGGAAATTCGCTAAATTCATGCCATTTGCCAATGTATTTATTGTTTGCCAATGAAGAGAAGAAAACTGTGTTTGCTAATTCTTTTAACTTTTGAACTTGTCACAGGAACGCATGACTCTCAGACACATTAACAAGAACCGCTGGGCTAGGCGCATTTTAGATCGTGGTTTGAATACCCAAGATGATGGAACTCGTACTGCCATGGCTGAACAACTCCAAAGGCATGCTGCATTGACTAGAAAAATTAACTCTGTGAAGGATAGTAGCAGCAGCAGTGATGATACTAGCGACGAGGATGATGCGGATGGTTCAGATCAGGATAGGGCTTTGTTGGAGAAAGCAAAAAGAAAGACACTAAAAGTATTAGAAGAAGAGGATGCAGTTCCCAAGTCAGGATTGCTTTCATTACCTTTTATGGTAATTGTTGTCAGTTGCTTAACTTTATTTGAATTATTATACTTTTAAATGCTTTGTTTTATTAGCATTGAAAAAGAGAAGGGGGGAGGGGATTCAGTATTACCAATGAAGAAGACAACCATATGCGTTTGTCTTCTGCTAGTTTGGTCTTAACATTTTCTTTGGTATCAAATTTAGTGTTTGAAATTTGTTATTCAGGAAGCTGTTCCTGTTCTTATTATTTATTTATGGTCTCCCTCTCCCCTTAATTTGTTCTGGTGTAGAGGCGTGGATTGGAGAAAAGAAAAGAGGCGGCTGCTGAAGAAGCGAAACTTGCTCTTCAAGAATATGATTCTACCTTGAAGAAGCTCGAGAATGTTGGTGGCACAGAAGATCCAGAAGTTGCTACCATCAGTGGCAGAAGGGTATTTGGCACAGATAAAGCCCAGATTCTTGGTGCAAGTAACAAGGTCAAATCAGATAAGTTTTATGGTAGCACTGATAGTGAGGATGACTCAGAGGCCAGAGAAAATGGAGATATGGTGAGCAATAGAAGTAATGATATGCAGAAGGATGTAAACAGTGATTCTGTCGTAATTCTGCAAGACACAGATACTCATCAGGAATCTATTTTTAAGGTGATGAAATTTCTGTTTCTTCTGACATTTTCTTAACTCTGCATTTTTGCTTGATAGATATGAATGATATCATGAGTTTTTGATTTACAGAACTTCAATGACATCATTAGAGATTCTGGGGCAAAAACTACATATGAAGTTGCCATATTTGCATCAGATACATGGAAGAAGGTTGCACTACTTTCAACATTTTTTTTTCGTTTTTTCTCTTCCATATAAAACATAGGGGGTGTTGACATTATTTGATGCACTTATCATGAGCAGGGAAAAAACAAAAATGAAGGAGACACCAAAGTGAAGAAGTCTCCAAAGCTTATAGGGCCTGTTAAGCAAGATATAAAAGTATGAACTCTTGCCATTTGTTAAAACAACAGTATTGTTGGTTTTGTGCCTTATGCTCTCTGGTTCTTTTATGTCCTAGGACACTGAAATGGGATTTGGAGTGGATAGTGATACCGATAGTGAAGGACATATGGTAGATGGAATTTTGTCCTCTGGACCTAAACTGTCTTACGAACTCCCTTCTCAAGAGGAGCTCATTCGGCAAGCTTTTGCTGGTGATGATGTAGAGGATGATTTTGAAAAGGATAAACAGGAGATCCTAAATGAAGAAAATCCTGAACCAGAAAAACCTCTATTACTCCCAGGGTGGGGCCAATGGACACATATACAGCAAAAGAAAGGTGCACCATCTTGGATGCTGAAAGAGCATGAAAACGCCAAGAGAAAAAGGGAAGAAGCTCTGAAGAAGAGAAAGGATGCTCATCTCAGCCATGTGATCATCTCTGAAAAGTTAGATAAAAAGGTTAGTGGCCTTAATCATTATAGAAATGAGCTTGATTATGTATGCGGTTAAAATGATTTTTGAATAAGAAATTTGAAGAGTTACCCCTGGTGGGCCTATTGCTAAGCAATGGAGGCAGTTAACCTCATTAAGAATGATATTAAATTTTTTTTTATTTTTTTTTTGTGTTGTGGGGGGAGGGAATAGTTGTTAGAATGAGGATAGCTGTGCATCGAATAACTTGAAAGACTAAGGCTTTGTTTGGGTGATGGGAGGAATAAAAATGTGCAATGCTGAGTGTCATGATGTATGGGTTCTATATGCAGCACATTTCTGTTCTCTTGTTTCTCCTGAACAAGCCTTGATGCTGTCTTGCTCTAATTTCAGTTTTATGATTTAGTGTCTTGAATCTTGTTGCCAATTTGGTCTTGCTTCATTGGAGTATAAGTTGCCCTAGATTGTCAACTGACTAGGTCAATGCTCGTTATTTTGCTTTGCTGTATGTGCTTTATTTTTTCATTCAAGTTAATTGATGAGGTTTTAAACTGTGTTTTGGATATGTCAGGCTGAGAAACTCCATACAAAAGCGTTGCCGTACCCTTTTACTTCCAAAGAGGTTTTTGAACAGAGCATTCGCGTTCCCATTGGCCCTGAATCCAATCCAGCGACTGCAATTGGGGCTCTTAACCGGCCTGAAGTAAGTACTTCAGAACAATACTTTGACATACTGGTTATCCTTGAATTCTTGTAGCTTATAAAGCATCAAATTTATGGTTATGAACTTATGGGATAACCAATCATACTGATGTAGATTTGGTTTTTCTTCTTTTGCATGTGTGCATTATAATGTTGTGCTAGTTCAAAGTGATGAAAAATGATATGGAGTCTGCTACTGCTTTCTCTCCTATTTTGTTTTTTCAAAAAAGAAGAAACAAGAAAGCCTTTCCTTGCACTGTGGCCTTATGGATGGGTTGTTGCACGATGAAACAATTTGGGATAAAATATAGTAATATGAACTTTACATGTAGATACCTTTAATGGCTGTCTTATAAAGTGAGTCTCTTACTTCTCATTATCAACTCTTTGTGATCTCAATCCTTTACCGCGTTTGTGCAGGTGGTGAAGAGACCAGGTGTTATTATAAATCCGATAGCGTTTGAGGAAGTGAATCCTCATGAAAGAACAGAGGAACGGAGTGGAGGGAAACATAAATTGAAGAAAAATAAAGGCAATGTTGGCAAAAGTAAAACCATGCAAAACACAAAGACTGGAGGGAAAAGTTAATTATGAGGTGGTTTGCTTCTGTACAAGCACTACAAATATTCCCAGTAGGCCTTTTATTTATTTAAAGGGAAGCTTATAGCAGACGGGAAAAAAGAGAAGAAATTAGAATCAGATATTAAAAAAAAAGAAGTCCTTTGCGTATTCCCGGTAGGCCGTTTATTTGTTATTTATTTATGTTGATGTATGACGGCAAACTAAATTGTTATTAATTGATTTGTTTTATGCTCAGCTAAAAAAATCCTTACATATATTTTTAAAGAAAAAATTAATTTATCCTCTTCAATTTTACTTATGTGTGATTTGTTCTCAAAACTTTTAAAATGCAGAAAACCCTTACGAACTATGAAAATGTGTGTAAAACTCCATTTTGAATGGACAGCAAATTGCACGTGCCACGCACGTGATTGAATTTATCTGTTTTTTACCTAATTAAATAGAGGTTTCTTAGATATTTTTAATATTTATGTAGTATGTTATATTACATAAAAATAATCAATAAATANCAATGATATGTGTATAAGTTAATTGTTTTTAAATTTATTTAAAAAATTAAATAAATTATATTTAATATCTAATAAAATATAAAAATTATGTATGTTTGACACGTTAGTGTAGTATGACATATTCATGTAGTATCATAAAATCTCTGATTAAATATTATTAGAGAATAATTAATGTTAAAAGAATCATGTGTGAAGCACGTAACTATTTTTTATTTTTTTCCAGCCTTCTTGCACGACGTCGTTGTGTATCGTCTTCAACTAAAGTCATTGTGTCACCTTCAACTGGTTTGAACAGGTTCTTTCGATAGTGGAGAGTTGGAAAAAAATTTATTGAGGAAGGGTGCAATTGAAGGCGATTGAAACAGGTTCTTTCGATTGAGGGAGGAGTTGACAAAATTTTGATTGAGGAGGGGTGCGATTGAAGGCGATTGAAGCTGGGGGCGATCTCTAATCTTCCATGTGTGCTTGGTTCATATCTTTTCCCCTCTTCCGCGTTCGAATCATTAGGCCTGTTGTGGCCTTGCTGTTGTCCACCATAGAAGCTAGAGCCTAGATGGTTTCTCTTCATCTCTCTCTAACCCATTTGCAGCAGTTGGGGTTTTCTCTCATATAATCNTTTCCCCTCTTCCGCGTTCGAATCATTAGGCTTGTTGTGGCCTTGCTGTTGTCCACCATAGAAGCTAGAGCCTAGATGGTTTCTCTTCATCTCTCTCTAACCCATTTGCAGCAGTTGGGGTTTTCTCTCATATAATCTCTCTGGATTTAATCAAAAGGCTCTATAAGATGACCATAATCCTCCATAACCATTTGAAAACTGCAGTTTGTGATATAATACAACTTGATACCAGAAATCCGTGAAGATTGAACAATTTATAATATGCAAATTCGTCTTTATATTTCTTATATTTGGTAACAGAACAAAGGAAGTTGTAGTACTCTGTTTTCCACTACCGTTTTTACAAAAGCAATTTGGTGGGTTTATGCTCATTTTGTTCACGTCTTCTTTTGTTTAAAAACAAAGGGACATGAGTTGAAGACAACGCAAAGCACGTGACTCTAATCTCCTTGGGATGAAGGCGAAGAACTGGGTCGATTTGGAAAAAAAAATAAAAAAAATGGTCACGTGCTTGACACGTGATCCTTTAACACTAATTATTCTCTAATAATGTTTAACTAGGTAAAAAAGGGATAAATTCAATCACATGCTTGTCACCCGTTATTTGCTGTCCAAAAATGGATGGACGTTTGTAAAATGGGGTTTTATGCAAATTTGTATAGTTCACAGGATTTTTTGTATTTTTTAAAACTTTTAAGGATAAATTTCACATCAAATAAAATTGAAAGAGATAAATTAAACTTTTCCATATTTTTACGGTAGAATAAAAAATCTGTAGCTTTTTATTTGGTCTTTTGTGGGAAGTATTTATTTATTTTGATTGAACTATACTTTTGGGAAAAGGACGTAAAAGTTTGGGGGGCGGATCCAGTCATGTTGCTAAGCAACATGACCGGGTTATGTTAAAGAAATCTCAACCCTCTATTTTTTATCTATGATTGTTATTATGCCACCTCACCATTTTATAAAAAAAAAAAAAAATTCCCTCCTTTTCACTTTCTCTCCCCGCGTATGCTTCCTCAATCTGCTTCCTTTCCTCTTTCTCTCCCACCTTCTCTATATCGACCAGAAGTTAAACCGAACAGGAAGTTTTTCATAGGAAAAAAGTGGCCCCATCCTCAATCAACTAACAATCTCATTTGAGTATATTATAACTGTAGAACGAATTGAAAACTCAATGTTCAAGCAAAGTTTGTTATTTGAACCAGAATTACTCATTCTGAAAGTTTCATGTTTATTAAGCAAGTGAACTCACTATTACAAGAATAGGTCTCATTTTCAGTCCTCAATTATTACCAACCTGAAAATACTTATTGAGCCCCATTTGTTCCTAGGCTTCAACCATGTTTCTTCTGTCAAGACTTGAAACAACAGCACAGGGGATGTGTGCTGTATTTACTGCTTCCAACTAGTCTTTGACTCCCTCCATAGGTTTTTCAAGCTTAGACAAAGATACGCAGGGGAAGCATACGTGGGGGAGAGAAAGCGAAAAGGAGGGAAATTTTTTTTTTTAATAAAATGGTGAGATGGCATAATAACAACCATAGATGAAAAATGGAGGGTTGAGATTTCTTTAACATGACCCGGTCATGTTGCTTATCAACATGACTGGATCGGCCCCAAAAGTTTGGATTTGTATTTTCTTTTACTAAAAATATGTTCAATGTTATGTAAGTGTTTTTTTTTTTTTTTTTTTTTTTTTTCTATTTTCTCAATATTTTTCTCCCTTTTGTTTGTAAGACTTCCAAGATTATCCGTGAACTAAATTTATAGCTAAAATTTCCTCAAAGTTGGGCGAAAAGGTGAAGCTGTCGGATTTCGATAACTAAGATTATGTATAAAATTATAAATCCTCTCATAACAAAAAAATACGATGTATAAATCCAAAATTATCCAGTAAGTTGGTTTGACTCCTAGGAAGTTATTTATTTTCCTTGCAATGCGTCCAAATAATGCGAGACCGAGCCCACTGATTTTTTTTAACAAAAGAAGAAGGACTAAGCCCCAGTAAAAGGAAAAGGAAAAAAAAAAAAAACACATTTTATATGATATATCTTTTTTGTGTATAATGTAAGAAGAGAATCTTGTGATTTATGTCTTTCGACAAAATAAGAGTCTCAAAGTTATAATTATGGGTGCTTCGATAATAGGACCCCTGAAACAGGGATGATTCGTCTCATGTTTGATAAGTCTAATTCTGTCCAAAGGTGAACGATGAATTAATGCTTTGATTCTTAGGTTATTAAAAAAATATATTTTTCTGGTTAACTAATGAGATCATAATTTGAATTATGAACCCACTATATCATTTGTTTTTATGAATGGTGAATATTGATTATAATAACTTGTTGATAAGCACCATCTTGAAAAAGCAAGCATTATTCTAATAAATTGCTCTCATATAACAAAAAATTAATTAATTTATGTTCCAATATATGTTGTCACATACCATGATGGACCTTAATTGATTTTAGGTTATTCAAAAAATTATAAAGTGGTTAATGAGTATAATATAGAATGGTATAGAATTATAGTGCAACATAACTCTTTTTTTTTTT
>QAOA01006734.1:850438-909332 GCA_003255065.1 Cercis canadensis
TTTTTTCATTAGATGGATATAATTAAAATTTTTAATTAGAAATATAAAAGAATTACAATTTAAACATAAAACTTCAACTTTTTTTATTTCTTTTCTTATCCAACAATTCAATGGTAGTAGACAGTATGGGTAAATTAGTAAATTAATTCTCTACCCCTCCAAACCCCCCAATTTGGGGGGTTGAAATTTGTGAATGAAAAAAGGAGTGCAAGGGTCAAAGTTTAACCCTTGGTCTCCTTCCCCTTTCAAACTTAAAACTCCCAAACAAGTGAGTGGACTCTCTCATTCCTCTCCTCTCCTCTCCTTTCCCCTCCAAAAGAACTCCCAAACATACCCATAGTATTATATTATAATATTATACCGTTTTATGGGTCTGTGTGGCTTGATTTTTCTGTCAAATAAGGGAAGCTTCATGTTGTGCATATGCCCAATTGAATGCAATCGCAAAAACTAGTTACAAACGATTCATTACATAATCTTTGGGCTGCGTTTTTTGTGTTGGCATAAATTTGCAGCAAACTGATCCAAAATGAGCTGCAACAGAGGCGAAGTGGGATGGGTCATAATATACAGAGCCTTTCCGATCTTTTTGCTTATTTTCATAAATGCTAGAGAGAGACGAAAGGGAAGCACAGGAGAAGAAATTGAGTTAGAGAGTGGATGATTAATAATTAAAAAATTAATTTTTAATTGCCATAGATTCCATTAAATTTGAGATATTTTGTGAGAATAAAGAGATTAAATAATTTATTTTTAAAATAAAAAATTAAATTATTCGTTTTTCAGGGGATTAAAACTGTAATTAAGTAAAAAAAAAACACACACACACATTTTGTAATCTTCCGAGCGCGTTGCAGGAAAGTAGTGCTGCTCGTCTTCACTCTCACCTTGTTTAGAGTTTGGCCCTTTTTGGGAGCCGGAAACGAAATTCAAATCATCTGGTTAATGTGATCCCTAACAATTGTATCAGAGAGAAGAAGAATGTTGCACGAGCTTCTACTAGCGCTATTGGGTTACACCGGCGATTTAATTGTCGACGACAGGGAACAGCACTCTGCCGAAGCTCCCATTTCCGACGAATGCACTTTCAAGCTCGCTCCTGACATCTCTTTCATTGACCCCAGCGATAGGTTCCCCACCAAAACCTCAATTTCTCTCCTTTTCCAAGATTTAACTCCGACCCAGTAGAATTAATTTACTTTATAGGGTTTCTGGTGAATTCTTTTCCTTCTTTCTGTTCAATTTCCTATGACATTGCTCTTCACCATTTAAGTAAATGTGCTGGTTGCAGGGACCTCATTGAGAGGATCATCACCCTAGGATTTTATTACAGGGAGCTGGACCGCTTTGCAACCAAGTCTAGGAATTTAAGTTGGATAAGGTCCGCAAATGTTTTCCCGTTGGATAACATTTCTGAGATTTCGAAGGGTAAAACGGAGAAATCCAGTGTTTATCGTAGGGCCATTGCTAATGGCATTGTTGAGATACTGTCCGTTTATAGGTCTGCAGTTCTACACATTGAGCAGAAGTTGTTGTCTGAAACCATGCCCATCTTGGCAACAGTGATTCAAGGCCTTAATAAGGTAGTCCTGCATCTCCTCTTGTATAAATGTTTCTATTAATTTTGATGTGAACATTGTCTTTGACATGCTTCCAGTTTTTTGTCCTTTTGCCACCTTTATATGAGCTCATTCTAGAGATTGAGCGTGATGATATTCGTGGAGGTCAACTTCTTAATCTTTTACATAAAAGATGCCACTGTGGTGTTCCTGAATTACAGACTTGCATTCAAAGGTGTGCAGTCTTTTTCACCTATAATCTTGTTTGTTTTATGACGATGCAAGTTATGTCATTTCCAACTACTTGTTCTATATAAAAACAAGGATATATAGTCAATAGAGGTAGCGGTGTTATCCAGTGAACCTTTAATTTCACTAATTACCACACAGTACGTAACGTAATGAGAAAATACCCACACAGGTCGTAGGTCAATGATTTTTTTTTTTCCTGACCAATATGTTAATTATGGTTCTAAAATGCCAAGCTATTTATATCAACTTCAGATTAAGTTACTTGCTAACTATCCACTTTGTTGGTGTCCAAAGCTTAGGCTTCTTTGGCATGGGCATCAGGTCATGTATAACCAGCTCGCATCGTGGATGGTTTATGGGATTCTTCAAGACCAACATGGAGAGTTTTTCATTAGGAGGTAACTCAGTAGTCCATATTATGGATTACCTTTTAGTGTATACACTGCTAATATGTGTGTATATGTCTGCTTATGCATATATTGTCTTAGTGTGCCAATCACAGGGGTGTTTCATCGTAATGGTGTTGTACTGCAAGTAAGGTGATTATAATAAGAAATACATCTTCAATGTTTTATCTAAGAGTTCAAAGTTTTGTGAAGTTCTCTCTAGAAGTAATTGAAGTTTTAGTATAATATGTCCATCATTAGAGGCATCATTCTATTAAACTGGAAGAAAGGACCTGATAGTATCTATTACACTTATTAGGCTCCAACAAGAACATAGCACCCATTAAATATTGGTAGTTTGTAAAAATGCTAATGCCACCATGATTTGTCAAGACATGAACATATTTTTTTTTTTCAAAAAAAATATTGTATCATACAGTTAAAGAAAACCTCGTGGAAGAAACATTAAAAGCAAAAAGGGTGATGAGGAGAACTAATAAAAAGATGAAATTGTGCAGTGGAATCTATGTTGGTAAAATATATGCATGCTCGATTAATGAAACAAGCAGTACAAGTATGTTTTGAGGTAAGAATACATGGAAATTAATTCATGTTAGATATTAGGTTTTCCGCTTTATTTCTTTAAGACTTTTGTGATTGTTCATCTATGACTTCAAAGTCCTTAGTTTCTGAAGTTTAATATTTGCAATTGTTCTGTGAATATAATATATTAACCTGGTTCATATACTTTTCAGGCAAGAAGATAGAGACATAGAGCCTGGTTCATCTCATCCTGATGTGTCTGAAAAGTTGGCTCGCTTGTCAACTGATGATGCATCTTTAACTGATTGGCACTTGGGTTTTCATATTTCTTTGGTACTTATGGACTGAGTATGCTATGATTTTTCAACTTGTTACAATATGTTATAGTTTCGAATAGAAATGCACCATATTTGGTGGGGAGTTGGAGTGCATTTAGATGATGACTTACAGACTTTTCCCACCTCTTCTGTGTCTTTGCTCCATTATTCTAGAGTTCTAGTTGGTGTTCCTGCATGCTATTCACTAAATTATTGCCACAAACTTAGTGTTCACAAAAGACCAGTTAACAAGATCAGTTTGCAGGAGTGAATGTCTTGACTGTCATTTCTATTATCTGATTCTTGACGAATTTCATGACATGGAGTTCATTTGTCTAATAATGGAGGTTTTTCCAGTCTAACATGTTTTGGAATTGTTATTTTCCTTTACTCTAAATTGACTGGATAGTGAACACTGAGGGTTTATTCAAATATTTTCGTATTTCTCCCATGCTTGAACTTTATCAAAGAGAAAAGAGAGTAACTGAGCATGGCAATTTAGTATTGTTTGAATATATGAACATTTGCTTTTGCAGGATATGCTGCCAGAATATATACCTATGCGTGTTGCAGAATCAGTTCTTTTTGCAGGTAAAGCTGTCAGGGTCCTGCGGAATCCAAGTCCCGCTTTTCAGTCTGGGGATGCTATATATCATCAAATTCCTAAACGCTTCCAGAAAATACAGGGATTAGCAGGGCGTTTTCCATTCCAGAAGGAGCCTCTGATTAATACAGGACTGAGAGGAGAAGAATTGCTTCCACAGTCTGAGGCTGATAAGATTGAAGCTATGCTTCTGGACCTTAAGGTTTTTGTCTGCTACCACTTGACTGTATCATATAGAAGGCATTGTTTCTTACTGTTTTTTCTGTAGGTGGTTGGACTGTTTGGTGTACTTTCTTCTTCTTCTTCTTTTTTTCTCCTTCTTCTGTAGTTCATAATGACTAATGATTTATGTGTTGTCTGATGCAGATTTTCTTTCCCCAGTTATACTACAAATTACTTTTTTAAAGGCAAACTAATGGTTAACTTTCCACAGGAATCGTCCGAATTTCATAAAAGATCATTTGAATGTGCTGTTGATTCTATTCAGGCTGTTGCAGCCAGTCATCTTTGGCAGGTGCTTAGCATAAAAATTTTGGTTCCTATGTTCATTAGTTTGGTGCAATAATTTTGTGGAGCCATTAAATAATGTTCTCCCTGTGTCTGCAGCTTGTGGTTGTACGAGCTGACTTGAATGGCCACCTGAAAGCCCTGAAAGACTATTTTCTTTTAGCAAAAGGAGATTTCTTCCAGGTAAAGCATGATGTTATCTATATTTTCTTCTTCTAAAAGAGAGAAGGAAAATTTAATACCATAATTTAGATATCCACACCTTGGTTTTTTTTTTTGTTGGGGAGGGGGGTGTTTTCCTTGCCAGTTGCTCCCTTCTTGAAAAACCCACATCTCAATTGATGCTGTATAGTGCTAATCATGCTGCATTATGAAAAATATTTTTTTGGAAATCAGTAGATCAGTTCCACTTCTGAAGTGGTAGATGATTCAATTATATGTTACGAGACTGTTGCAATTAGTTTAAACATTAAAATTATAAAATCAAAATTAAGTTGTTCTTTCTTAATATTTTGTGCTCTTGATATGCAGCAATTACTCACTGTGGTTCTAAAATTGAGCAAATCTTGCAATTTTAATGAAGTTATGCTGACATCTTTTCATAACTACTTGTATTCTGTTCTAGTGTTTTCTTGAGGAAAGTCGTCAGTTAATGCGTTTACCACCTCGCCAATCAACTGCAGAAGCTGATCTTTTGGTCCCATTTCAGCTGGTTTGTTTACCTTACAATTTCATGGCTTAAAGTGGTTAATGTATAAGTTTTTTGCTTTTTTTTGGGGGTAACAGTTTAGTGCATAAGTTAGGAAAAGCTTGTTTATGTTTTAAATAAATTGCAATTCCTTTGCAATGCAGGCTGCGATAAAAACTATTGGTGAAGAGGAAAAATACTTCTCTAAAGTATCCTTGCGGTTAGAATCCATAATCATTTCTGTTACTGTCAGTCCTGCCATCTTATAATTTCATTGCTGAACTGCCTTTCTCCCTTCTCTAGGATGCCATCTTTTGGAATCCCAGTCAAATCTTCGCAATTAGATATACCAAAGGCAACATCTAATGCTGATGGTAGCTCTGGTGCTTCACTTTCAAGTGCTTCTTCCGAGAAGTCATTTGATGGCTGGGATGGTATCGCTCTTGAGTATTCAGTTGATTGGCCTTTGCATTTATTCTTTACTCAAGAAGTCCTCTCTAAGTAAGATTCTATTCGTAGTGAAATAAAAGGAAACTCTTGCAGCAGTTTAACTTGATAAATTACTAGGATACTAACCTTTCTTCTTATATGCAATTGACAATGATCGTAATAGGTATGGTAGAGTCTTCCAATACTTATTGCGGCTTAAACGAACACAAATGGAGTTGGAGAAATCATGGGCAGCTGTAATGCACCAAGATCACAGTGATTTTGCCAATCACCGTAATGACCGTAACAAGTGCTCAATAACACAGCAGAGACGTCAGCGGTTTCGACCAATGTGGCATGTAAGGGAGCATATGGCATTCTTGATCAGAAATCTTCAATTTTATATTCAGGTTGACATCTTGTCATTTATATTTAACTTATGTATGCTATTACTACTATAAATACTATGCTAGAAACTATTTTGATGTTCTACTGCCCATATCTTATGTTTAGTTGAGGAAAAGCTCATCTGAAATACTCGTGTGACTAGTTTGTTTTCTATAAAACAGAAGTGAAAATGGAAGCAGTTTGTGTGTGTGTGTGTGTTGTGTGGGGGGGGAGATAATGCAAATTGGCAATGTATCAAAGCATGCATCATGTTCTAGATACACTTTCATTTATTGAATTTTCACTCCTTCCATTTTAACTCCTACCAGCGCACCAATAGTCTTGAGAGTTGTTGTCATTTGATATTTCTATGGCTTTTCTGTATCATAGATATAGTCCAGATGATTTAAATGTAAATGTACAGTATTATTGTATTAGATAGACAGTCCAATGTAAGTGTTGAATTGAGCAAAGGAATGATGATAATTGATTGCATGTGTATACTACTATACTCTCTTTCCAATGAATTCCACCATATGAAGCATTTTGCCAGAAATTTTCAATTAATAAAGCAATAACTGACAAGTAAACTGCACAAATGAATTGGGTATTGAATTGCCGCAACAGGCTTTATGATCACCTCTAAATTCACAGCCTGACATGCAGAATATATAAGATTTTTTATGAAAATGTGTTACTGCATTATCTGAGACTTTGACAAAGGATGTGGGTCTTGTTGAAGCACCATTATTGTATTAGTATCTGATAAGATTTTGAAAATCTTTTGAGGAATTAAATGTATTTCTTTTTTCCACAGTTCTCTTCCTGAAGTGCATTCACGGAGAAAGAAAAAAAAAAATGATGTGAGGGTTGATGAGAAAACTGATAAAAGTACTCATGAGATTTCAATTTGTTTAATTTTTTGAGATAATTTCAGAAGATGAAATGTCCAACTTTATGTGGTCTTAGGTGGGGGGAAAAAATATTGAGTTAAACCATATGTTTTCCCTACTTTGGAGTCAAATCTGAGTTTTGGTTAATTTTTTATTTTCAGATGAAATTCTGAAAATCATCTAGAGAACTAATTTTGCATTTGTCTCCACTAGGACTCCTCCTTTGCGTGCTAATAGTCTGTCATCCCAGGACTTATCTATTCTTTTTGTCACAAACAAGGTCTATTTTGTATTCAAAATCTTTTTAATTTTATTATTATTATTATTATTTTTTTTCGCAGGTGGATGTGATAGAGTCTCAATGGAATATCTTACAGACTCATATTCAAGATTCCCACGACTTCACAGAACTTGTGGGCTTCCATCAAGAGTAATAGCTTCTGAGCTACACCTTTCTAATTTATTACATTTTATGTTAATATAGAGTCACGTAAAATATTGTATTTGCAAAACCCTTTGGCATGCATAAAATCATTATCAATATGATCATATTTATTGGAATTAAATACTGCTTGTGCTTACCACCAATTTATTAGAACTACTTTGATCCCATTGCTGTCAGGACTAGGGATTATATGGTGTTAGGGCCAATTGTACTTGTGTAGAAGTTTTAGTTTCACAGTCAATGGTATTGGGCATAGACAGTAACGGTAGATTATAGAAAACAACCCTTGTTACTGGGAACAAGGAGTTTGATGTGGAATTGCAGAAGAATAATGGTACATACTTCGGTCTCGCTGGAAGCAGTTCTCAGGTGTAGGAATATGTCTAATTTATTATGGCCTCATTAGCTTATCAGTGGTTAACACTTCTATTCCTTGTGGTGGCTGTCTTGCCTAAGTACTGTCTATTACAGCATCATTATAGTATGAGTTTGATGTCCCCTATAGGTATCTGGCAGCCTTAATTTCACAGTCTTTCCTGGACATTGGTTCTGTGTCAAGGATACTGGATGGCATTATGAAGCTTTGCCTGCAGTTCTGCTGGAATATTGAGAACCAAGATAGCTGTTCAAATACATCTGAACTAGAACATATAGCAGAGGTAATGATGCTTCCTTATATGGTTGGTTTTTCCGAATAATCACACAGGGATAAGCATCCCATATTCATGGCCCTTTATCCACAGCATGTTACAATCTGCTAGGCTCCAATTTTAGAAAATTGGCTACCATCCTCTGACTTAGGTTTCTGCGGATCACAGAGATGACAATTTATATGCTTCAATTTTGTTTATGGAGAAGTTGCCTTCTACCATTATTCATGTTTATTTTTCTTTTTCCTTGCCTTGTAACTTGTTTCAGGAATTCAACAAGAAATCAAACTCCTTGTACACTATATTGCGCAGTAGCAGGCTTGCTGGGAGTCAGCGGGCTCCATTTCTAAGGCGTTTTCTTTTGCGGTTAAATTTTAATTCCTTTTTTGAGGTAAGCCAATGAGATAGATTTTAGTTTTACTTTTTAAGCCATTTCTTACGCTGCTGTTCTTTTTGCCCCTTAACAGGCAACTGCAAGAGGTGTGCTAAATGTTGTTAGACCCCGCCCGACAGTTGCTGTTTTAAATCAACAGTAGTATCATCCTCAATCCTCATCCATCACGAGTTTCCTAATAGCTTCAGTCATGCTATTTTCAAGTCAATTCCCTCTCCCCCATCTTGTTTGAATGTCAAGCTTTAACGGAGTTCGCTCTAGACAGTTAAGTTTCTATCCATTCGCCATTATCTACTGATTGACTATCCTGCAACGGTCATTGAAAGTCGACCGCATTTGAGATCCCAGCTAATTCATATACTTTGGTAGGTGGCTCTTGCTTGTGATTCTTCTTAGGTGGTTGGTGGATGATGAATCATGCCATTTGCTGCCTTTTCCCTCGTTTATTTTACTTTGGCGGCTGTGAGCAGTGACTGGTGTCTTGTCTAATGTCTATAGTCTAGTTTTGTAATATTACAATATTTTAATTCAATCGATTGGCTGGCAAGAAGAAAATGCCGGCTATTTTAGCGTGGTTCCATTTTTTTTTTATATATAGACCCCTCCATTTTCTTTTCCTCCCCAATATATGACTTTGATTCTCTCCAGTCTTTTGCTCTCCAGGTAACAAACAACAAATGATGACACATGTGGGAGTGCAAGACAAAAAGGGTTTTAGCGAAAACTACCACATGGATAATTCATGCTTGTAGAAAGAATCTTGGCCTAGCACACAAACAAAAAAATTAAAAATTAACAAGAATCTCACTACCTGGAAACTGCGCAATATTAAAGCATTTATGCTGCATCGATGATGAATCTAATTGATTGCACAACAAAACCAGCAATTATATTTGAACATTGATAAACCTGAATCCGTTCAGCAAAACTGTATTTTTCTTGAATCCAGTACATGAAGACATATTCCATCAAGGCTTCAATAATACATGTGCATGCATAGGCATTGATTTTGTACATTAATGTTAACATTTTGAAGGAATTTGCAGCAAATAATCTAATTAGAGCTTCAATGAAGAAAGAATAATACCAGCAAGCATAACGTCTTTGTAGTGGAGGAAGATTATAGTTAAACCAAGTCCAGGATGTTTTCTTTCGTCAAAAAATTTAAAAAGTCCTGGCTGTTTTATTTTGAATATGCACAATGTCGGGATACTAGAGACATAAATATACATGATCGGAAGCTTAAGCCCCTGAAGCAAACTTAGGAGTCCCCTTTTATGGCTAATCAGCCTGTGGTGAAACTCATACTATAACTCTTCAAAACCTTCTTCATCTCCTTCATCCTCTATCCTTTGAAATTCTCTTCTCCATGTTTCCATCTGCCAGAATGTCAATGCCTTGGATCAGTCAAGCTATCAACAAATATGATTAGAAAAACTATATGAAGATTTTACAAGGCAGTAGACAATATAGTCTATAGATCTCTTGTCATGTCTTTCCTTGCCATGAAGACAAAAAGAGTAACACCTTATGTAGAAACAAGAAGAAAGAGATGAAAAGAAGAACGTAAGAAAGAAAGACGAAATAAAAATGCATGTGTCTGCACAAAGAGAGTAGTTTCAATAGTTCTGAACCCAGAGGCCAGTAGGGCAATGATCAAGATATCATCCTCACTAAACCACAAACCATTATGTGCTGCTATGTCAATCTGAATACAAGATGTCTCACCTGATTATCAGAAAATCGCAGTTGTTCTGCAACAAACAGTATGCTATCGTAGTGTCTTGAAGCAAATTCTTTGCCTAAACTCCTCGCAACTCCTTCAAAACTAATCATATCGACCCGAAAGCCATAGCTCATGAATAGTTTATCCATCCATTGCCTTGTATTGGCCTGTGCAAGGGACCAGAATAGTTTTATTTTTCCTTTTCGTTTCTTTTTTCTTGAGTAAGAAAAGTAATTATCTTGAAATTCAGTGCCAGTTGATGATTAATTGCAAACTCACATTGATTCCTATTTCTGTATTAGCTATCCTGGCAGGCAACTCTCCTATAAAATAGCTTCCCTTCATGGCCAAACTGCTTACCATTGACAAAACATCTTGAAAAATTGGCAACGTCATTATAGGAAAACCCTGCAGGAATAAACCCATATGAATACCCCTAGACCCCACCAAGTTCGTTTTTGAAAATTAATTCTGATTGAACAGTTCACTAATCAATAAGAATGATAAACTTAATCACCTGTATGGCCCATACACTTGGCCTAGTACCATTAAATCCCTTTAAATGCAGACTTTGCTTTATACTAGATGATTCCGATGGAATATGAAAGAATAAGCAGCTTCTGGGAATCTTAGCCCCAACACCTGAAGGTTTAAAAAAAATATTCAATTAGATCACTTCCTCTGCCTAATATCTTCCCCCGCCCAAAAAAAAAAAAAAAAGATACAGCATGAAATCAAGTTCCGAGACTTATTTACACTAAACACCCATGCATATGTTACTGACCTAGAGTGTTATGTTGAAGTTCGAGAATGGTAGTTGGAGGAGCATGAAGTCTTTGTGAGGCATCACAATAACATGACCATATGAGAATTGAGATATTATGCTTTCTATGACAAGCAAACCCATAAGCAACTCTTTTACCCTAACGCATAGCCTATTTATTTGGAGCTTATAATCACATTTCAGTTAATAATTAGTAAGTCTAGTGTGTCAGTGTGTTGCTACCAACTTTCACCATTGTCCCTATGAGTCTATAACTAAAATTGTCAAAAGGCATATTTAGTTCTGGCAACATTATGATTAATCTAAATTTAATTTGGCAAATAGTGTGTCACCTTGAAACTTGTCAGCTGCTATTTTGAATACCCTTTCCGGAGATATGTCAAATATTATAGTTGAAGCTGGCCAACTTAGTCTGCATGGCCGAGTATCCATGCCATCAGTCAACAGAACTACCTACAATTAGAGGAAGGAGCCTATCAAGCTTTATAATGAAGGATAAACAGGACAATTGTCTTATATTTACAATCTGCAAGTACCTGCTTAACTCCGTCAATATGGCTCACTGTACGAAGCAACTTATCATCAATGAACTTAGTTGCAAGACAATAGGGGTGCACGTGTTGCATCATATCCATTTGAATATCAGGAGGAACAATACAACCGGCATACGGGTCGACAAATAGAGGCTCTGCACATGCACGGAAGTTACACTATAAGTGTGCCCTTATCCTCTGGTAATATGGTAATGTGCAGGAAATTAAAGAGTATAAGATATAACTTTCGTCCAAGATTATGAAAATGTAGGTATTAATGATAAAAGTTCGATACTTTCTTCCGGGAATGCCTTAAAATAAATTCTAGCACTAGCAGAGAAGATAGACAGCGGACTCCAAGAGCCTACTTCTGCAATGGCAGGATATAAATTGCACAGGACTAGAAATTCTCAGCATCCAAATAAGAATTTAAAACAACAGGACGAAGTAGTGCACACAAAAACAAAAGAGCGGGCCCACATGATCCGTGCCAACACCACCACTTATTGGGGTTGTACTTTGGCGACTAATAACCAGTAACTGCATTTTTCTCAAACAAGCTAAAACCTTCTATGTGCCGCAAACTAATCTACATCGTCAACAGTGACAGCTCACAACCTATGAACAATGCTTTACCACTCAATATGTATCTTGAATCATTCTCAATAAGATAACTTTGAAGTAAGAAAGGTCCACCATGCCTATTCACAACCATCCTCAAAACGCTCGATAAAATGCCTAAGAGAGTTAGTATCTTTAACGAATTTGGATGTGACGCAAAGGAGAAAAAGAAATGGGTTTACCTGGGCGATGAGTTTCCTGGTAACGAAGAGAAGCAGAACTAGAAGCGGAAAGAAGTAGTGGGTCATTGTTGTCGCTAAGCTTCAACGCAGAGACACAAAATTTTCTCTTAGACGTGGAAATCGAAAACGGTGGTGGCCGGACATAAGCAATGGGAATGGGTGGTGCCTGTGCGAAACCCATAAAGCATTGGAAATGTTGGAGCTTCATGTTTGTGTTTTACGAGTGACAGTGAGAGGGTCTTGAGCTACAACTGTATCTGTATATGATTATGATGTCGTCCTCGTTCTCTCCTTGACTTCGTCATGGAGAAACCGTTACCGTGCAAATATAATAGCAGCATAATGCCCTCACCCTCTTGGGTTACATGTGGTTTTGGCCCCCTCCCATTTATTTATTACCATAAGTTCCCATTTCGTCTCTAGATCCACGACTCTTGGCGAGAGCGAGAATTAAGATTAAGATGCACTTGAAAATCAGTTAAAAACCTTCACAATTTATTCCTTTTCTTTTTCAGATTTTTTTTTCAAAGATGTAATTCCCACATTTTTAGCGGACTGATTCTCGTTTGGACTTCGACGTACCCTAACCATTAATACATTAGCTCAAAATCCACCCCACATAAAATTTAATTTATCAACTAAACAACACCTAGTAGTTCTTCTTTTCTTTTTTTACTCCAACACTATAGTAGCTCACTCAAACCTCTTACATACATTTAGTCCCAATAAAATTCAAACCATAATAATAGAAAACCCTATCCCCTTGGGGACAAATTCCTTTTTTTTTAAACCATCAAACTATGTAGTATATATAAACCAAGTTTTCTAATTTATACAACTTTTGGTTAATCCAACACTATCATATGATTTGACTAAAAAATTATTATATAATTTTCAATATATCTTAGCATGAGTAAGCCTAAACATATAATCCTTACACAAAAAGTTCGAGCAAAACTCAACAAAAATTTTATTTTTAAAATACATAATTTGAAACAATCATTTAGAATTAAAAGTACAAAATTCTTAATTTTAAAAAACTATTTATTTTTTGGTTAAGTAATTTTAAAAAACTGTGTCTAACTACGTCTAATAGTTAAAAAGCTTGATGATAGATTAAAGAAAAGATTATGTACTTGATAAGATTGAAAATTGCAGATTTTATCATGAATAGAAACATCTTATATGAAGTGTCAATTATAACCTTAGCAAGTCTTATTTTTTTAGATCATGAGTTTATTTTGTAGAACATCTATGAATTTATGTAAAACTTGTAGAAAATTACACCTGAAATAATATATTAAAGCATCCATATGTAATAGCACACATCACCATAATGCTGGACAGCCCGAACGTATTGCCAAAACTTTTGCTCCAAATGATGGTGGCAATCCATACAAAATTTGCCATATCTAATATCCATTCATAAAAATTACAATTTAATTAAAACAAATTTAAAATAGAAAACAATTGTTTTTTAATTTTTAATTGAATTAATGACATAACAATATGACGTGGACTATCACATAATTTGGAATAAAATAATAAAACTTTTGTCACATAAACAATTGGAGACTTTAAAAGTAATATTAGGGACTGCCAGAATGTCCTAAACTAAAAGAAATGTAGAAATCCCACTCCCAGCAACGCCAGCAGAATAAAAGCATCAAAATGAATTTTGGAGGCTTATAATGAAATTGTATGACCAAAATACCCTTGTGGTGACCAAACGTTGGGAAAGTTGAAAAGCTAGTAGAATAGGTTAGGTGCAGTCGTTGGTGAAGGACATTCAAGGCTTAAATTACAAAACAGTGTTAGATACATACACAGGAATTACGCTTTAAAAACCCCTGAAATCGCAAGCCAACAATCCAGGTTGAAATTAGAGAATAGAGAGAGCTTAGTTTATCTGGCAAAAACCAGAGGCAGATAACCCAGAAGAGCTTATCTTCACCCATCTTCCAAAAAGCTCTGGGAAAATGGATTCCAATCACCAAATGCTGGATAACGAAGACCCCAAATCCTTGGAAGAGCAAAACCCACTAGCCATAGTGCCATCCAAAGATACCACCAGCATACCTCCATTTGCAACTGCTTCACTCTCTCTTTCTCTCTCAACGATTCTCCCCTCTCACTTTTTTATACAACCCAAAACTTCTGTTTTGTTTTCGCCACAGCCGAGCAAGGTCAAGGTCCCAACACAAGCCTCCTCACTTGCACACCTTTCTCTTTCGGCTACTTCTCCCTCTCCTTCGAAAATCTCCTTCAAGTCAACAATCTCAGCTAATCCTCTTCAAAATCCTCTCTCTTTGGGCCCTCACCGCCCCTTAGACCCTTCCAATGGGGCTGCAATTCGTCGAGCTTCCATTGTATGGTTTCGCAATGACTTGCGGGTCCACGATAATGAATGCTTCAACTCCGCTAACAGCGAATCCATGTCAGTCTTGCCAGTTTACTGTTTCGATCCCAGAGATTATGGGAAATCGTCATCTGGGTTCGATAAGACCGGGCCATACCGTGCCACATTCTTACTCGAATCGGTCTCAGACTTGCGCAAGAACCTCCAGGCAAGAGGGTCTGATCTTGTGGTACGAATTGGAAAGCCCGAGACTGTGTTGGTGGAGTTGGCCAAGGCAATTGGAGCTGACGCTGTCTACGCGCACAGGGAGGTTTCACACGATGAGGTCAAGGCGGAGGAGAGGATTGAGGCTGCAATGAAGGAAGAGAATGTGGAGTTCAAATACTTCTGGGGAAGTACTTTGTATCATGTTGACGACTTGCCTTTTAAATTGGAGGATATGCCTTCTAACTATGGAGGATTTAGGGAGAAAGTTCAAAAATTGGAGATAAGGAAAACGATTGAGGCATTGGATCAGCTCAAGGGACTGCCATCTCGAGGAGACGTCGAACCTGGGGATATTCCCTCCTTAACGGACCTTGGTCTTAACCCTACTGCAACAATGGCACAGGTCTGATTCTTGGTTTTGGTCAGTTATTTTCTGTTGACTTGACTGCCTTGATCTTAATGTTCTTGTGCCTATCTTATTTTGTATTGACTTAATTGCTGCTATAGATAATGTTATACATGTAGTCCCACTTTATACTTATCTCGTTATTATATTGTCCCAAACAGTTTTGTGATTAATCTAGATGGTTGAAATTATTTGTCTAGTCTGATGCAAATTATAGTCGATTAACTACTTATGCGGTGATATTTTTCTCCAGTTTTCATTGTCTTTCAATTAACAGGATGTTGGATGAGAAATGAGTTGATTTTATAGGATGCCGTTTGAAGAGGGATGAAAGAGTTCTGAGTAAACCTACTTTTGGTGATTTTATGTGTACTAAAATGTAATTGGGGTAAAAACTAGTCTTGCTAAGCTTACGGTGGACGTTGAGATTTTAATTCTCATATACTCTTCAAAAGTTCTAGTGTTTAGGTGTTGTAATAAGTATTGCAATCAAACTGGCCGATGGTAGGCTACCTATGAGCCTCATTGAGGGGTGATTCTCAACCTTGAGGTTTGAACCATATCAAAACGACCCATTGTTCACAGAAAATAGGATTAAGACTGATACATGACTGCCAACATGCCTTGCTTGCTTCTGCTTCAGGTTACTACACAATCTTGATTTTAATCGTTGGGTTAAAATTTTAACTTCTACTTCTACCTATACAACTACTTTTTGGTCATACTATGTTCTCTAATGTTGAGATGTCTTACATCTTGCTTTGACATTTACGTTGCTATCCATCTTTGCTTGGCATTTTGTGTACCCTGGGAAAAAGAGTAGATTGTTTATGATAAGGTCAGCGCTGTCATAATTTTGTGTGAAGGAAAAACTTGATTCTATCTTGCCTGAACACAATGGTTATATTTCATCTTCTTTATGTAGGATGGTAAGCCAGCTGCTAATGCTTCTATGGTAGGAGGGGAGACCGAAGGACTACAGAAGCTCAGAAAGTTTGCAGCTGAGTGTGCAGCTCAACCAAACAAGGGGTTTAAGGATGGCACCCAAGATAGTATATATGGTGCCAACTTCTCCTGCAAAATTTCGCCATGGTTGGCCATGGGATGCCTCTCCCCTCGCTCAATGTTTGATGAACTAAAGAAGACTGCTGGGAGGTGTGCCCTCAGATGAAATCCTTTTAATTACATTATTACTGTCATGATTAGGGTATATACTCACTAATTTTATTTTGACTGACAGAGCCATTTCTGCTTCATCAAACCAAAATGATGGTGGCAGTGGCTCATCTAGTACTGGAACAAATTGGTTGATGTTTGAGTTGTTATGGAGGGACTTCTTCAGGTAACTTGAATTTTGTATAGCTCTTTCAACAAATTATTTGAAACGATAGATATATATATCAACACTCTGTCTTTCAACTACAGTTTTTCGTATGGTTGCTGCTCTGGAAATAGTTATACTTTTATGTTTTCAAAATCACGATTAATGTAAAAAGATCTGAATAAAAGTCATGTTCACCTAACAAGCATGGTTCGAGAGTGCATCATACTGATTTCTCTTGCATTTTTTACCCCTACAGTTTAGTTTTGAGGAAGTGAAAATATTGTAATAAACTATTTTTACTAAAATTGTTTATAGAAACCATTTATAACATTAATTACGAAGAAATTTCATCTTGTTCTGTTTAGGTTCATTACGAAGAAATACAGTTCAGCAAAGAAACAGCTCGAAGCTGCTCCAGCCACTGCTTGTACGGGTGCCCTTGCTTAAGCTAGGACTTCTACTAAAGATAAGAAAGTTTCTTTTCGGATGTGGATTGCTTCCCTGAGCTTCTATTCTAACTGGCAAATAAAATATCTGAATGTGGAACTTTGGAAGCTTTGCCTTATGCTCGGGATGGCAAATTTTACTCTCAATAACAATTCTTCTACGTCCGATATCCCTTCTCAGTAGATGTCAGAGTGCGAATTTCATCATCAATATTGTATTATTATTATGATATTTAGGAGAATTTTCTTTCTATGGTGGAACTGGAATGTCAAATGCTTAATGCACTGGATCATAAATTTTCTTTCAATGTTGGGACCATGTTCATACAAGAATTTATCTAAGATTCAAGCTGCTGGCTGGTTATACTTATCCCTAATAGCAGCCTATGCAAGAGATTGTAGTATTTACCACTGCATGTGGACTTTTTGTGGATTTTAGGAACAAAAAATGGGACAGTTACCAATAATTTACAAGTATCTGGAAATTGTTTCAGTGACAAGTTTGAGTAAAGAAGCTGGATCTTGACGAACACTAAACTATTTTTCAATATATTTCTTCATTTTCAATCGAATCAGTCCAGTGAACACGTAATGCTGTAACTATGGAAAAAGAAAATCTAATTTCTAAAAGTTATACTAGTGTAAAGTTTCTAAAATTTTGAAGACTTAGCCAAATGAGCCATTGCACTACAACTACCAGGTGTAAATTGCGTTCTTAACAAAAATAATATAAAGTTCTAAATCCTAGTGTTTGATGTGGTTACCAAGAAAGATAAAAAGGAGCTATGCTCCTTTCATTACCAGAAGGGGAAAAAAAAATCAAGATTACGTAGCAATTCTTTAAATTTTCAGATTTTCTTTTGAATTCTTTAGTTCACTTGGATTTTTGAAGGTGCCTTTTCGAAGTTCTACTTTAGTGGCAATAATGAATCTTGATACGTTTCCGACATATTAGAGTAAGAATCTGGTTTACATCCCGATCAAAGATCACCGGCGTCTAAACATTACATTAAAGTAAAAAATTTAATCGTAAAAATATTACTATTATTATTATTTGTATATTTATACAATTATTTGAATGGAAATAGTAAATCACCCCCCAAAACAAAATCAGTAGTAGCAAAAAGGACAAAAAAAAAACCCACCAAGCTTATGTTAGGCGCGTAACCAGGTTGGTCAAAAGTCACTTTACTAATTTTTGTGATTATGACTTTCTAAACGTTATTCAATGATCAAAATAAACTTAAACTTTAATCTCCTCATAATAAACAATGCAATTTTTTTTATATATATATACAATTAAACCTTCCACTGGTATTCGATAAGAGAAAAGCAATTTACAGGACCGTTGATACTTATTTTTTGGCCATGAGGTCCGTTGATACTGAATCCTTCAATATCCATTCTAAATTTTGCAAGTATATAATACATGGGAAAAAAAAAAAAACAGAAATAAATGGAAAAACTGGGGGCAAGGTCCGAGGGGAGAGCATGAGTGCAGAAAGCAGCAAGGGGATACATTAGGCACGGAAGCATATTTGCTAAGAAGGTGAAGGGTATATATAATGAATTAATGTGAGGTAAACGAAATTATATTATGAAGTATATTTCTAAATGATACCGGAAACCTTGAGTGAAGATAACACAACAAAAATAATCCAAAGCAACATGAAGTAGACACAGGTAATCCATGCCCAGAGCCTTGGTCCTCCTAGCTCCGCACCAAAAATTAGACGCCTTAGAACTAAAACTGTGATGCACCCAACAGAAGTACAGAAGAAAACAAGCAACGAAAAGCTTAGGCCCTCTGCATTATTAATCCGGAGTGGTTCTCTATATGCTACAAAGTTGTATACAGTGTCAATCAGCCATGGAACACCAATGCCCACATATATATTCACTGAATTACTGCCAAAACAACAAATAGAACAAGAAATCAGTTTGAGTTCCAATCAACACTAGAAAGCTGCTTCATACCAACAGTAATGATTAGTTTGAAAATCAGTAAAGACACTCAAGTTTCGTCCAGCTTTATAAATACTGGACTCAGACGGGTGTAAGATGAAAGTAGAACATGATGATCTTAGAAGATAATAAAACCAGATTTTGAAATCCCAGAAAGGATTTTCATTTTTCAGAATAAATTTTCCGGGAATCCTTCTAAAATCCATGTACCCAATTTCCCCTTGAGCCAAACCATAATGCAATGACCATGTCCTGTAATGAGATGCATTTTGAGAGGAAGACCTGCAAGTGATGTTTGCAATGGCAGAGTCTGCAGTTAATTGACGTTCAGCAGCAATCTTGCTTGCCACTAAATCTGGCCATGAGGTTCCACTGGCTAGTGCTGTAAATGCAATGACATAAGCATTTATTCCTGAAAAAATAAAAAGAGAAAATTAAAAGATGAGGAGCTGACCATGGTGAAGGCAACTTTGCATGTACAATTAACTGTAAAGAAGTGGACTGGAATATCATGGAGAGAGAAAGGAAACCTGTGACACAGCTTATAAGATCTGTGAGCTTAGTCACAATGTAAGCAATCCCACTGATAAAAAGTAGAGAGCAGATGAAAGAAACCCAACCATGAGCAATATGACATGGAGGAACAAAAGCAAACAGAAGTCTCCATGGTGAAAGCAGCAACTGCCAAGAAATTCTAGCTATGCGGAGAACGTTATTATTCAGTTTTCTTGATTCTGTGCTCTCGAACTGTTGAAGGAATAACAGACCGGTCACCAGAAATCAAGGAGATATAGTTGGTTGACTCATAACTCATATCCAGGGTAGAAATGAAATGGTATTAAATTTCTAGAGATTATGATTGTTATAAAGTAAATTACTGTTAATAATCAAAAACTAATATATCTCTTTTGTTATAACATTTCTTTATAAAAGTGTCAAACTATGCCAAATTTCATCCATAAAATTTGTAGGATTAAAAAAACAGGAACAATCGGGTATAAGGTTAACAAAATGCAGTATATCCAAATACTAGAAGAGAATAACATATTTCATTGGAAGTTAGCTCATACATGTTCAAGCATGCATATCCGCAGAAGTAAAGAAATTGTATAATTAACTAAATCATAGTAACAGTATGAATAATAATGTTCTTGAGTCTGTAATATCTGCCATTTAATGTTAAAAAATTATGACATTTGCAACATAAAATGAAATACCGTCAGTGCATCCACAAATTGCTGTTTCCAAAGTGTAAGCAAATGTGTCTCTTCCAACATCATTTCATTTTCTCTGTCAGATGTTTCAGCAGCATAAGCTGTTTGAGGTACCCTTACGTACATAGGGTCTGCAAATGAAACAAATTTTAACACAAGGTTGTTGCAGCATTATATAATTTTGTAATGATAAGCATATTATTTGGAGAGTAAACTGTTGTGATAAATAACATTAATAATTCACTACATTAAGGCAAGTCATATGAGTACCATTCTGATTTTTTGAATGAATGGAGAAAATATCAACAATGCTCTTGTCTTCTTCATCATCATGAATTATCTCAGAATACTCCTTGTACTCATGCCTTTCTTCATTGCAAGGAGCAGTCTCTTCTGGCACCCACTCCTCTGGCCTCTCACCTCTTGAACTAGAAATATAAAACGAGGCATCAGACTAAAAAGATTAAGGTAGTTTGACCAGAATAAATTCATTGATTACAAAAAGATTAGAGATGTTTTAAAATGTGAATTCTAATAAAAAATAAACAAACAGGAGGGCATACATGGGCAAAGAAATATAGGGCCAGCGTTTGTCTTGAACATAAGCATGAGCTAACAGTAACCCATACTGAAGTACTGTCAACAGGGCCTCCCACAGAGTAACCACATTTGGAGTCCATACCTACATTTAACTTCTTGATGAATTTTCCATGATAAAAAAATGATTACTTTCACGAATTAAACAACAAGGAAAGAGAATGATGGAATAAAACAAGATTGTCTCCTATGTAATACCCTGANTCTAATAAAAAATAAACAAACAGGAGGGCATACATGGGCAAAGAAATATAGGGCCAGCGTTTGTCTTGAACATAAGCATGAGCTAACAGTAACCCATACTGAAGTACTGTCAACAGGGCCTCCCACAGAGTAACCACATTTGGAGTCCATACCTACATTTAACTTTTTGATGAATTTTCCATGATAAAAAAATGATTACTTTCACGAATTAAACAACGAGGAAAGAGAATGATGGAATAAAACAAGATTGTCTCCTATGTAATACCCTGAACTTTAATACATTTAATTTTTTTAAACTTAAAAAACTCCAAGAATGAGTTAAAAAAAAGGTGGCAACTTGTTAATTGAGGTGCATGCTGGTGTAGGATAATCAAGGTCAAATTAAGGACAAGTACATGCACTTACAGACGTCGGTCATGAAAGATAAAAAGCAATATCTACTGGCCATGAGAATGAGAGAGTCTCAGAAGTTTTCTCCAACTCAGTCTCTCTAAATTTTACATAGGTCACAGCTAGTTTCTATAGGGACTAGGTCCCTCAAGAAGAATGAAGTCTCAGGTTAGATTTTTCACACCGCCAAAAATGCTTCAAAGCATATCAATGAACTTTATTGCTGAAAGGATAACATCGCCAGGAAACATGCTTTCTATTCATCAAGAAGAAAGAAAGAAAGCAACACACAATCAATATGGTTTTGAACAGCAGGGTGTTCAGATATTACCTCCAAAATTATGTACAACCAAATGTAAGCCCAAAAAGACCAAAACAGCTCCACCAGCCATACTCCTACGTCCACAATCTTTTTCAGCTCTCCAGCTTTTGGAACTACTACACAAACAGCATGGATAGGGAAAAGGTCGAATGCAGCAGAACCAACAAGTGTTCCAGGACCCAAACCTACAATTTAGTACAGTTGTGAGCTGTTATCATTGTGCTTAACAGTCTAAAGCCCCTCATGAAATCTAGCAAAAAGTTAAGACCACAACAAAACAAATACTGATACCACATCATCCAATGATATCTTAAAATGGAAGAAAGTCACTGCACAAAATCAGCTTACTCATTATAATAACAACTCCATGCACTTTCCAGAAATAAACGAAAATTGGAGGATCACAATGGTCAGCGACAACTACATTATAGTTACGCATGCTTTCACAGAAATCAGAGATAGAAAAGAAGGCGGAATAAAAGAATAAGACATTCAACTTTCTTTAGCCTTATTATACAAGAGAGTATATTCTATTTTCTAACCGATGCACTTAATACATAGTACACCCCGCCACCAGTATTGGCTAAAAAATATATATAAATGTGACATACAGTGTATAGATGAATTTATGCATGCATGTTTCTCTTCGAACTGTGAGCTAGCAAGATCTAAAAATTTTGACAGTTTAAGGCTGTCAACAACTACCAATTCAGATGAAGTTTGCCAATTCATAATAATCATAAGTGAACATGTAAAACAATTGCTTATATGGTATTAACATATGTTTTTCAATTCTTTCCAAGCCTGGCTGAAAGAAGAATTACAAGGCTAATAAGATAATACATAAACATATGTAATGGACCAATAGTTATCCCTGATTAAGAAAGTTGAGAAACAAATCAAACTTGATTGTAATAGTATATCTTAAGGGGAAATTTTTTTGAAACACAAACCTCCAGCATAAAGATTCCCCATGTTTCGTAAAGCATCAATGGTGGCTAGTGATATCTGAGGAAAGCTAGTCCCAAAGGCCAGCAGGCTAATATCTGCAATAGTGTAATTCCACACTTTTTCATGTCTAATAATTTTCGCATGAGTACAAGGATCTATCTCCACTACCTCCCTTGTGTGCTTGACAACATTCTCCATCGAGCGGAAGAAGCAAGTAGTTATAGCTGATAATCCAAGGAAACAATAAGCAAGACCAAGGAAATACAAAGACGCTCGAAAGGTATCCCCAAGGGCTGTTTCACCCCTAAATAATAAATAGCTTTCACATTTTTCATGCCCCAGTATATTAGAAACTCCAAGCATTCTTGCTGCCTTTTGGTCAAGTGCTGACACCTTCTCAATCAGTCCAAATTGCAGTTCAAGTATGTAACATCAGCAGAAAAGAGAATATTCAGCAATTCTGAAAATAAATCAATTATAAGAACAATAAAATTCCTTATTGAATGGAGGAACAATAAAAGCATTAAAATAACTAAACAAGATGATGAATGGCTTTGGTGCATGTTTTCTCAACCCAACATTACTGCCACTACTGAGCTCACTAAGCCCGATTCAGCTAAGATGCAAACATAACACAATCCACGAAGAGTAAAGGCTGAACTGACTACTCAAAACACTTCTAAATTCTAATAAACGAAACTGAGGTATCAACATAAATTCCAAAGAGAGGGGAGAAAATACAGCGGAAATCAATTGCAATATCAATCACAAACTGATATTGGAGCATGCAATGATTGAGTATAGTTTCGGAGGACTTAACTGCGATATGCTATATGCATTTTGATATGAGAATTAGTAAAAAAGAAAAAGAAAAAAGTTTAAAATAAAACAGGAACGAGAATAAATTGTACCGAGGGTTTAAAAGATATACCAAAAGCCTAATCGGAAATGGCATAGTCGCCGGAGCAGGAGCCGATGGGTGGGCTTCGCCACGATACTTTTGTTTGTATCTCTCCTTTGTAGAGCTGGGAAACGGGCCGGGCAGCCCGTTGACTCGATTTAGTTGGGTTGCGGGTTAATTGGGGCCAGTTTCTTAAAATATTAGAGATTTTATGATATTATACTAATATGTCATAATACATTGACGTGTTAAGCATACGTAATTTTAATATTTTATTAAATATAAATATATTTTATTTTATTTTATTTTTTAAAATAAATTTAAAAATAATTAATTTATATATATATTATTTTTATATTAATTAATTTTATAAAATAAGACTTATTATATAAATATAAAAAATATTTAAAAAAACTCCTTAAAATATATATCAGCAGCTTACATGGTGCCATATCATTTATTCCTATTTGATTTTTTTTTTTCTCTCGTTTTCCTCTTTCTCTCCCACTCGGTCGTCGATGGCACCACCTCGTTCCTATTGGATCCAGTCATGTTCCTAAGTCCTGCTCCACTAATCCAGACCACATATTATATCAAGTAACGATGGCTATGTTATTGTCAAGTAAGCTATTCAAATTTTTGACTCAAACTCACTCGTTCGGCTATGTCTGTACTCTCGATCCTCAACCACCGTAACTTCCTGGGTGGCTGGGTCGGGAGAGAGAAAGCATGAAACACTGAAATAGAGTGACAGAGGGAATCGGAAGAGAGGCTGTAACCGGGGCGACAAGCTCTCCCATTCTCAGATCAACGGTGGTAGTGAGTAATGGAGAGATAGTGAGAGGAGAAAAAAGGGAACCGAGAGGAGAAAACGGAAAACAAATGGCGGCACCACCACCAACTCATCTCCTCCGGCAATAAACTATAGTTAAAATTAAATCCTTAAAGCTGAAACTTATTTGGAAACTTCCTTAATTCCTTTGAATACCAGTGCTCTGTCCCTTTTGGTCAAAAAATTAAGGTTAAAAATCAAAATATACTACACGTCGCTATAATTTAGATTAGCAATTCAGTTTTTTTTTCTTTTATGTTTTGGGTGAACAACTTAAGATTAGAGAGACGATGGTTACTCAACATTTTTTTTCAATCTCAACTTGCAGGGACATAACTTGTACGGTTGAGCCGCTGATCTTGTCCTAACATCAGTTCAACACGAACCGGTCATTTTCCGTGAGAACATGAAAATTAAAAAGAGAACGAGGATCTCAATAATCTGTTCCTAGTGATAAGTCAACAGCATAGTTCGAATCTTTCATACATCTAATCATCTATGATATTTCTTCCATGACCAACTACGCCAGCAGCTAAATTGTAATCTTCCTTAAGCCTTAACCAGAACATGTAGTAAATTTCATTATTTTAGCATACTTCTCTCCAAGTCTCGACTTCTGGTCTCAATGGGGTAGCAACCCACATGCTTATACCAACTCAGAGAACATTATAAGCAGCTGAATCAACTCATGCTTCGAATTCCCTTGATTTATTTCATATTCTTGATAAGAAAGGATGGTGCTTATAGAGAGCTCTCAGTTTCCTCTAAGAACTAGACAACCCCTTTAGGGGAGGCACTTCAAATAAAGCTCACCAACCATTGCTATTGAGTATTGTCTAATCAATGACGAACACGACAAGAAAGGAGACTGTTAGAAAGACAGTTATTTAAGCCAACAGTTTTAATTTCGAATTGCCAACGTGAAATTTTCTAGTTCTAGGGTCAGAAATGCCATATAAAATATTGAATGAAAACCAAATTTCCAAATAAATCACATTCCAGACATTTCCATATAATTACCAGTAGTCTTTGCAAGAGCATAACCCATTTTTAAAGTGGTGAAACCGGTTGCAATCTCTCACAATAATCTCTCTATCAAATTCCCTAGAAATCATCTTTATTGCGATATGGCAATCTCCACATATCCTCAAGTTCTTAACAATTCGTATCGTAGAACCGGGGCTTGTTTTCAGGAAGCAATATGCAATTGCTAATTTTTCACTATGAAGGGATAAGGAAAACTCTTTTCCTTCCTCATCCAAATCAAGCAATACCTCACTCGTCTTTCCTGTATGACCATGTTTTTTTAACCTCTTCATAATCTCATCAAGCATCATATATATATCTCCGGTGTCAGGATGAGAATCATCTCCCACGAAAAACTCGTGAAGGACACCATCCACCTCAACCAAACTACAACCTGGAACTTTTTTGATCCCCCTTGCTTCCATAAGGTCTCTCAAATGCCTCACTTCCCCCCATCGTCCTATCTTTGCATACACATTAGAAAGAAGCACATAAGCACCACTATTTGAGGGATCCAACTCAAGAAGTTTCTTTAACGAAATCTCACAAGTTTCAATGTCCCCCTGCATCCTAGCACCACTAAGCAGAGCTCCCCATACTAGCACATCAGGTTCCATAGGCATAGATTTTACTACATTCCAAGCATCCTCAATGCGACCAGCTCTGCTATATAGGTCAACCATGCAACCATAGTGTTGTATCAGAGGAATAATACCGAAGTCTTTGGTCATCCTCTTGAAAAATTCATATCCTTCACTTACCAAACCTCCATGTACACATGCACAAAGAACACCCACAAATGTCACAGCATTAGGACTCACCCCATTATTTATCATCTCTGCAAACAATTCAAGGCCTTCCTCTGCATGTCCGTGCATGGCCAGGGCAGAGATCATGGCACTCCAAGCCATTACATCCTTTCCAGGACCCATAATATCAAATATCCATTTCGCCCTTTCAATGTTTCCACATTTTGCATACATATTTATCAATGATGTACCTAAGACCACATCAACTTTCATCCCACATTTATCAATATAAGCATGAACCCATTTCCCATGTTCAAGCGCACCTAACCGTCCACAAGCTGAGAGTACAGCCGATAGGGTGAATTCATTCGGTTGAACTTTATGAACTTCTGACATCTGCAAATTACGAAATAAAGAAAGTGCCGCTTTATACTCACCACAGCTTACATAACCATTAATCATACAGCTCCACGATATCACATTCTTTTCAGGCATCTCATCAAACAGTTTCCGTGCAACATCAATCATACCCACCTTAGCATTTGCATGGATAATCGAATTCCAAGATGGCAAGTCGGGGTGAGAAATCTCATCGAATACTTGGCGTGCAAACATCAGATTGGCACAAGACGAGTACATATTAATAAGCGATGTTTGCACAAAGGAGTCAATTGCGAGACCAAAGAGAAAAATTTGAGCATGGACTTGTTGACCGCGACGGAGGTCAGCTGGTGAGTTGAAAGATCGGAGAAGGAAAGGGAATGAGTGAAAATCGGGGAGTACCCCATGGAAGCGCATGCGAAGGTAGATGGAGAATGGGGAATGTGCCGGCAACGCTAAAAATTGAACTCTGGCTCGAATAAGTGTATTCCAGACAAAGGATTCAACGGTTGGATGGGAGAGATGAAGACTTGGGTGCGACAACGATACGAGCTTCGTGGAAGCTCGCATAGGAGGCGTTAACCCTAAATGAAGCGAAGCTTTTTTAAGTTCTAACAAGTGGTTCGGAGTTTGAAAGGGGTTTGCTCTTGCTATTTAACATATGTTAGTTAAATATTGATTATTTATCTCATCAAAATTATTTTTACAGCATAGATTATATGATGGCATTGTTTTCATAAAAAAAAAATTTCTTCCTCTTTTCTCCTTTCTTTGGCGCATTCATCTTACTCATTCACTTTCTTCATAGATTCTTTATCTCACATTTTTTTCCTCATCATCGAGCATCATCACCCATTAGTTTATTCTCCAGCAGCTTTTTATTCATGTATTGTTTCTTCTTCTTATGAACTCGTCGTTTTATTTCGACGCCCACAAGGGTTCTATCTAACTTGTAATCTTTTCTTAAAAGTTGAAACCCACCTGAAGTTGATCAATTAATTGAGCTTTAATACTACCCTTCATCTTCCCTCCTTTCTTTCCATTTCTTTAAAACCCGAAGCAGTGAGGCCCAGATTTGACAAAAGAGCAGTACGGTCTTATTCTCATTGCTGTTTGGAAAGCTGTAGATTTAGTTTTGGTAGGGGGTGTTCAACAAACTTAATCTTTTTACTCCCTACGTTTATCAAATTTTGAGATGACGAATCATGGAAAAAGTGAAAGGAAAGACGATTGCCTGTGAGAAAGAAAGAGGAAAAGAGGAAGAAATTTTATTCTTTTTATAAAAACGGTGACATAACATCATTTATGTCGTTAAAATATTTTTAATGAGATAAAAAGTAAAAATTTAACTAACATAACATGACTGGATGCCAATCTGTTTGCTCTAAATTCCTTTTGTAGTAGCTTCCCGTTTTGTGTTTTGCAGTAAACTAATGGCGAGTTAGTTTCTCTAAGATTCCTCGATCTTAATAGGGACATTGAAATTCCATGGTCACATTTATAGGAGGCTAAAGATTACAGTCACGTTTAGAGAGAGATTCCAAGGGAGAAAGGAATTCCTCTCCCATATCATGCGATTTTTAATAGGTGAGTTGAAAATCCAGTTTCTGCATATGAATTCTCAGTTTGTGCCAAACTAAACACGTAAATCCATGGTTCTCCCTTACAGGGACTTGATGCTTGCATCTAATCCGTGAGCGTGTAAGGGTAAGTTCCTCCGCCAGTCTTTTTTTTTTTTTTTTTTTTTAACTCCAGTCTCGTATTCAAGATAGGTATGACACGTCTCCTCTATTATTATTATTGCTAATATACCCGTCTCCACTGTTAAGCGGTGGGATCCCAAATGCTCGGTAGTAAGAATCAAATAAGAAAATGATACTTGATAAAAATTTTGGGTAACTTCCAAACATCCAAACAAAAGAACCACCCTGTACTAAAAAGTAAAGAGAGTGAAGAGTTCTGCATAACAGGCGCCTCCTAAGCAAAACCAGTCTTACTCTCAGCAAGGCGCTTATAACCCCACTGAAAGATTAAGAAACACATGCTCCATTGTAATAATAAATGCTGACCACGATGAAAATTGCCGACAAATAAGTTGCATGAACCACATCTAAAATTTTATGATTACCTCTCCGATAATCACTACAAAACCTGGTCCCAAAATAGAAACAATAATATTGAAAAAAAACAGTAACAAGTTGATAAACAGCAGGTATATAAAAGATAAAGGAAACTCCTCAATAGCTAAGCTAAGACATTGATGATGCCACTTTGAGTCATGACAGACAATTATTAACTTCAGTCTTCCTCCTCACCCTCATTCTCAGCAATGTTGAAGTATCTTAATTCATAGACATTCCGTTCCTTGTTGGAGGCGATCACCCGAAGCCAATCCCTCACATTGTGCTTCTTCAAGTACTTCTTGGTTAAGTATTTCAGATACCTGAGAAAAGTGACGCATGAAGAAGACTAAGAAAACAGCAAGTCAAGCAAAAAAAATCCTAATACTAATGGAGAAATTTTTTTATTGAAAACACATACATTAATTTGAGCACATTTAAGCTCATATGCACAGGAAATTAGGCTATCAAGAAACTAAGGTAATGTTCTTGGAAAGCATATGCTTAATCAAATAAACCTTATAAAAGCAATCAAGTAGCAGCATAATCGGCAATTGCTAAACTAAGCAGGAAGCACCCTCCATTCCAGTAACTGCTCCTAAACGGCATTATCATCCACCCTCACCAATTGTTTATAGGGAAATACGAGTATGACTCCATGAACTCAACCAGATTATTGTTATAAAGATGGGAAACACATACCAGAACTACTAGTCCTCCAAGTTGAGAAAATAACAAAATCATCTCAGTTTCAAGCATCAATTATAAAATGAGGCATATAATTAAATGAAGCATATCCCAATATGATTGCCGCATTCACATCTCATGTTCCCTAAAATATTCACATAGTACGATCTACTTATGAATGTCTCAGCTGACTTAGGCGAAAGCAGAATGGGCCCTAATCCCCATTACTTGAACTGTCAACTATATTTGTCCAAAAGAATAGAACATATCAATCCGAAAGCATGATCTCAGCGCGAAATTTCAACACCATGGCGCTAGATCTAGCCTCTTCGAATATCACATCTAACAGAACGAGGAAATAATTGAAAGAGAAACAATAAAAGGGGTTAAAATCCATAACCCAGAAAATACATTAAATCGAACAAGTAAAAGCAGTTTCAGGAACTAAGAATACTGACAAAGAAGAAAGACTAAGCATTCAACAAGTTTAGAAAATCCTAATACTAAAGGAGAAGAGACTTGAAGCAGTCAGCATGTTAATCCGCAAGCATAATCTCAGCGCGAAATTCCAACCCATGGTGATAGATCTAGTCAAACTGAATATCAATGAGGAAATTAATTGCTAATGATTTACCATTAAGGAAAACCAAGAAAAAAATTGCAAAAGGAATACAAAGAAGGATTTACAAATCCAAAACCCACCTAAAACATCAATACAAGAACAAGGAAAAATAAAAAGCAGTGTTGGGAACTAAAAGTAGAGATAAAGAATAACGGCGACCTTTTGGAGAAGTTGCTGTCGGAGGTAACGGTGATCTTGTTCTTGTCCCGGGTGACGGTGACCGAATCACCCAATGCACCAGCCTTGCCTCCCACTTTAATCCTCTCCTGAAGGAACTTCTCCAGTGAGGCGATGTCCATGATCTTATCTTCCACCGGCTTCGCACAATCGATGACGAAGCTTGCTCCCTTCTTCTTCCCCTTCGCTCCAGTTGCTGCCCCGCGGCTCATTTTCGCGTCTGTGTACTTCCTCAATCACAAACTCACAAGGTTTGCAGTAGCAGCAAAGAGGCGGAGAGTTTCCAATATAAACTGATAGGTTTAAGAGGATTTCTCTCGTCTAGGGTTTCTTTCTTTAAAACGCCAACAACTTCTGCCGTTTCAATCGTTTATTCTGTTATGGGGTCACAGACGAATTTAAATGGACCGAGCCCATTAACATGGGCCTTGTTAGATCCGACAATTTTCATTGGTTGGCCCATACATCAGGGGTTTTTTAATCCACTCATCTAATGGACCTCAGCCATACCAATAGTGGCCATGGACCATAAACATGGGCCTAGTTAGAACAGAAACATGTCATGGCTTGACCCTTACTTATATGCTGACCCACCGGAGCCCATTAATATGGGCCTTGTTAGATCCGAAAATTTCCATGGTTTGGCCCGTACATCAGGGGTTGTTGCAATGGACCTGGGCCATACCAATAGTGGCCCGTAACATCTAGAGTTGTTTCGATTCACTTACCCAATGGACCATTAACATGGGCCTCGTCAGACCCGAAACATGTCATGGCTTGACCCGCGCTTTTATGCGGACCCGCCCGAGTCCTACATATTATTTCTCTTTTCTCTTAGGAAAGGGGAAAACAGAAGGGGAATAAAAGATGGAAGAAGAAGAGTACGGCGACGTTCCATGCTCTTCCCTGGCTGTTGAGGCTATCATCCGCGTTGGAACGGTAACAAAACAACCTCTAGTTTTAGCTGCATATTGTTCTTGTTTTCGAAAAACATTGCTTGTTGTTAGACCAGAAAAATTAGCTAAACCTGTGGAATCTACTTCAGGCGGGTGGACTTTGGGGATTGTGTGCTGCTCCATATGACGCTCGTAAAAAAGGTAAAATGTTTTAACGTGCAAGTATAACTTCGATTCTCAATTTGCTCGACTGAAGTCTGAAGTAAGCATTCTTGTTTGCGTTTTTTTTATTTTTCCGTATGCAGGTCTCAGTGGCCTTGCCCAGGCTTCTTTTGTGGTAAAGTTTTTGTCTTTTATTGTTTCAATTTATTTGATTGCAGCTTAAAACACACTCGTATTTGGTATTTGACTATTTGGGTAGCTGATGGCTCTATTTTGATGCCTTGTACAGGCAAGCTCAGTCGGCAAATTCGGGATTTCCTGTGGTATGTGAATTAAAATAATTGAAAAAAAAAAAAAAACCGTTGTGGTTGATGTTTGAGTTGTACATGGGGTGTGGCGTTAACATTTAACATCAGTTAATTTGGGTTTTAGGAATTGTAGCCGGAATCTATGGCATGACTCGATGCGGGATTCAGAAATACCGGAGGCAGGATGACTGGGTTAGTTAGTACTGTCTTATTTGTTATTTGGCTTATTTTCTACTCGTCAAGAAAACAACATGATGCGATTGGGTTTTAGCTTTTCTCTTTTGGACCAACTGAAGTGATAAATATCACTTTTATTGAGTATTCTCTTGCTGAGTTTAATGCATATTTCCATTGGGCTAGTTATTCAATACCATAATTGATGATAACTAAACTTATATATGCCATTGATCAACGATTGTGGCTTATGTAAGAAAATCTTACTTATGCGTGTTACTCTCCTGGCACCTGATTTATATGTTGTGGTTTGGCTAAATAAATCTGAAGTTTGTTCAGGAAGCACTGTGCCAAACTAAAACAAGTAGAACAAAAAAAGGAGACAAAAAGGCCAATTTGCATGTTTGTTTGAAGAATTATTCCGGGCTAGATATGCATGAACTTATGATAATGAGGAACAATAAAACATGAACGTAGCTCAATGACTTGTGAAAAATAACTTCAAATTTTTCCTTTTGAAAATTTCTGTGACAGGTCAATGGTGTGATTGCGGGTGCTATAACAGGTGCAGCTATTGCTGCTAGTGCTAGGACACGTAGTTGGAGACAGATAATTGAGATGGCTGGTCTTATTTCTGCTTTTAGTGTTGCAGCTGACATAACAAGAGCTTTTTGAGCCTTCTCAGTACACATCAACATTCAAATTTGTTTGTTATTTAGCACTTTTCCTATATCATGATAATTACAAAAAAATAACTGCGTTTGGAGTAAGCTTAGTTTTGGATCTTTGAAACCATCCCAAAAGTTGTCTACTTGTACAAAGTAGTAAATTTTTCACACAGTTACTAACTCGCCTCAATGAATTGGATGTTTTGCTCCAGGGTGGTCTTTCTGTTGCATTTGTAGCACTATTGGCTCTTTATGGAAAGAAGGGATAGCTGAAATAACGTTCAGTCTCGTTAACAAACAGGTCATAAATTACAGAATTTGCCTTATTGATGTACCTTTCTATGTTGTGGATAGTTGCATTCTTAAATAGCCAATGAAGTTAGCTTTGATTTCTAGAGAATGCTACTAATGTATTTCAATTTCAAGAGCTGCTTGGTAAGTATCTGTACTTCTACTGCACCTACCAAGAGGAAATAGCTGTGGTTTGAATGAGTATTTATGTACCATTGCTAATTTGATTATACATGATTTTGTCTCACGCTTAATTAAATTATTGTCATGTCAGTTGCAAAGTTACTAACATAACATCCCAACTCCACTGACCTTTGTCAAGTGAAGAACGCTCCCTCTGATTGTGGCGTGGTGTAGGGTAGCCACTAGTCACCCAACCCATGCCTTGTGTTCAAGGACAGTATGAAACGGGTTGTGTTATGTCCTTTTTTGTTGTAATTTTCTATCTCAAGAACCATATCTCTTCAAAAGCATAAAATATAACAGAGGTTCTAGAAACTAATAGATTGGCCTAACATCGACTATAAAATGTGAGACATGGCATTTACAGTACCTTGGGAAGCAGCTTTCTAATTTCCTTTTACAAGATTGTATGAAAGAGGCAGAAACTGAGTAGTTGTTGAAGTTATCGATTTGGTTGCACAGAAGAGTAATACAGATAGCTTTTTGTTCTGGTGCCCCTGCTATCTTATGTAGGTGTGATATTTTAGATTGATATGGTCTATTTTGTTATTGCCTATTATCAATGAAACGAATCTGAAATAATCAATGACACTGAATCATTCTCTTGCATCTATTTAAAAAAAAAAAAAAAAATCTTGGCTAGCAAGCAAGAATTACAAATTATTGAGGTAGCAAGGTAAGGTTAAAGATGAATTATATGTGGTAGAAGAGATCCAAAGCCAATAATAGCTTGGCTGGAAATTTATGTGTTGCTCATGGGATGTTAGTGTGGATGACAATCAATCATGAAGGTTACTAAGTGGACTATTTAATCTGAGTGAACACAGATGGCAATTTATGGTGTGTTGGAAAAGCCTTTACTTTGTGGTTGTGCGCCGAAGCAAAACTGATATCATAACCTAGGAAATTTTATTTTATTTTTTTGGTAGCGTAGTAGTTAAGTAGTTAACCTTCCCGTTTTATGTTCTAGGCTTGTAGCCATGTTTGTTTAGAGGGTTTTCAGGCGAGTTATCGTGTGATTGTGATCCTCACAAGGGAAATTTTGGTGATGGCTTTTTAAATTCTAATGGTGGGGCACTTGAGTTGAGAAAGGCAAAGTCTAACAACGCCCAACCAGGATTCTTCCAGAAGGAAATCAATATCATAGAGATAGAGACCAACAACTGCTGTGGATACAAACGACAAAAGTACAATAGGATCTTCGTGAAGAGAAGGGAAGTGAATGAATAATAAGTCTCACCAGTCACCACCATTGAGTACGCGTCAGGCCATTAAACTGTCCACGTCAACCATGTTCTTTCTTTCGTATCAGCAACCTTCTTAAGCTCCTCATTTCTCATTTTTCATTGTTGCAGATCGCTCAACTTATCCTTTTTGTTAGCTCTCATCGGAAAGCGATAAGTTGCAATCTTTTCTGCCATACATATTACAGCCAATATGTGACAAATTTTTTAGATGGGATTCGATCATGTATTCACCACAAAATATAAGAATCCCACTTCATTCAACCCTTTTTTTTCTTTGGTATTTTAGCATGTTATTTATCTCTATAAGGTAGAGTACAAATTATAAATCATTGAAGTAATTGATTCTCAGACAATTGCACACTTCCACAATACAAATCTAGTAGTAGGGATAGATACTTGATTTTAAATTGTTGTTCCTAATACGGGAAGGCAATCAATAATGATAAGACACAAGAGCTAATAACTTAAATGGCCGTCCTTTTTCTTCAGCTACACTTAATTATTTATAATTCATATATGCCTTTTCAGGGCCAAAAAAAAAAAGTATCTATGCCCTTGGATATGATATGAAACAAGTTTAACGTAGATTAGAGGGTGGGACAGTCAACACATGTTTGATTTAAAGATAAAACATGTTGACTTTTCGCTCAGTCATTAATGAAATTTGAAATCATGAAAATCTCTTGATAATTGCTCACCAACGAGTTCTTAAATTTTTAATTAGAAAGAAAAGAAAAGGTAAAACAAGACGATAATTGGTCAAGTGCGTGCGTGAATCATACGTCACTAATTAATGTTGGAATTGGGATCTGCGACTGTGACGAGGTGGTGTGACCAAAAATCACTAATATTATATAACAAGAGTATAAGTAGAAAGAAAACTTCTCTGCGGATACGGATACGGAGTGGGAATGGGCTCTCTCATCACTATTTTTTGGATCTTGTCAATGCCATTCTCAAATCTCAAGCTTGAGAAAAATATAAAACCAAAATCCTAAATAGAGCGTCTCTTTCTCATAGCCGTAGTAGCCTCTCTTCGTTGCTTCCTCTCTCACCGCTCTCTCTTATCTGCTATTCCTGCTAAAGGAAAAGGCGTCAAGCACAACTTTGATCAACCATTGCAGATCCTTCGTCGCTTCGCTTGGTGTCTCAGAAAATATTAACGATTTTTATTTAAGAATCCAATATTTTCTCACTCTCATCGCATTGCCTGCCTTTCCATGGAGTTGGACTTTGAATACCAAGAAGTATATATTTATATATATAAAATTATAAACCCTCCCTCTCTTTATTCTTTATCTCTTCACTTTTCTTTTTAATACCTATTTGTGTTGTAAGTTGTATACTGTGTCATAACATGATCAGGAATACAGAAGGAATTCCAGAGGAGTGAGGCTCTTCACCTGTAAATGGTTGCCTTTTTCTTCTCCAAAGGCCCTCGTCTTCCTTTGCCATGGTTCATATCTCTCTCTTTCTTCTTCTCTCTCTCTTAGTGGGTTTGACTATTTTACTTTATCTTCAACTTCATTAATTATTTTTTGCAGGTTATGGTATGGAATGCAGTCGCTTCATGAGAGGTAATTAATATTCTTCTATTTTGGCCAGACTTTTTTTTTTTTTCCTGTGTTTCACGTTATGAATGGTGTTTTGCATAGCGACATTAATTATTACATGGTTCGCCAACGTTTGATGGATTAAATTCAGCCCAACGGCCATTAGAAGGTCATTTAGTGTTTCTACAGTCATTGATCACTATAATATAAGATACCTAGTTAACTACAGATACCGGTTGTTGCTGAAATAAGAAATTACAATACTTAATAGAACACAGCTCTACCCGTAGGCCCTAGCCCCCATCCCCCAAAATAAATTGTAAAGATTACGTAAAAGATGTGGGGAAGAGAAAGTAAGTTAACACTTAACTCTTTAATATAGAAATCTTGCATCTACCCATTGGGTGGCTTGACTTATCTGATTCGAGCCAAAAATTTGTTCATCAGAAAATTTACCTTGGTTTGTTTTGTTGCCTAGGTCAACCCTTTCCGAACTAAATCAATTTTTGAAATCTCTTGTTTGCTTGGTTTTCCTTCCACTTAGGGTCAGCTAATATTTGAAGAATTATTTAGTTTTTTTTTTTTTTGGTTAAGATTAATTTTAAATATATTTAGATGAAAATACTCGTGAGGCAAAAACATTACCATGTGGAACAAAACATGCGACGGCCTATGTCGTGAGGCAGCTAAATTGTGCATGCTATGGGCCTATGTACTAAATTGTCCACCTCAACCTCTAGTAGTGAAGTTGAGAAGGGAGCAAGCTATAGTATAAACAAGCAGACAAAGGCATTGAAGATAAAGCTTAGCTAGCTAGCTGACATTGGTGATTCTGCCCATATCTAGTGCCATTCAGTCCTGTCCATCCAAGGTGACCTCATGAAAAATCCATATTATATCCTTGTTTTGGCGCTGACCATGCACATCCACATTATTCTATCTTATCCCTTCCATTTCATTTGCCTCTCTACTTTTAACACCAACACAGAATATTATTTTTTGTTAGCTTTTGGTTCTCCAATAAGAATAACGTCCACAATCACACCTACACCCATTCTCAAATCATGGATTGCATCCTATGTTTATTTGTTTTTCTATCTCTCTCTCTTTTTCTTTTGGTGCTATACGGCTACCACCCATTATCTCTCTACTTTCCGTCTCCAACACCAACAGAAAATAGAGATCATGACGAAAACACAGTGTTCCATTATACGCCAGGAGTACATATAATATTTGAGAAATACTAATCTAATTAAGATTATAACATAACAAAGTACAAACAGAGATACTACTAGCATACTAGGAGGTACTTGTCTCAGGCGTACTCTAAATATTTGTACTTTTTGTCAATTCCTTTTTGGCCCATCAATGTTTATTTATCACTTGGACTACACAAACATTTGGGCCTTCATTGGCGCGAGATAAGTTCGGAATAGTTCAAACAACCAGAGTTTATGTTTAGTGAATGGGTTAGTCCAGAAAAATAGCCTTGGCCCTTCTAATAAAGCCTCATACCAATAAATTTAAACCTAACCCCCTTCAAAATTAAGAACTAAGAATTTTTATTTTGAAGTGTATTACGGTTTTTAAGTTCCATTTGCTTAAAGGAGAATATTTTTGACCTTTGGTACTTACATGATGTTTATATAGAATGTGGAGTAAGGTTAGCGTGTGCCGGATATGCCGTGTTTGGAATCGATTATGAAGGACATGGACAATCTGAGGGTGCCCGTTGTTACATCAAGAAGTTTGACAACATAATCAATGACTGCTATGCTTTTTTCAAGTCAGTTAGCGGTAGGCAATCCAATTTCATAAATCATACTCTTTCAGTCTTAACCTTTTGGGTACTGTTTTAAATTAATTTGATTCAATTTGGTAATTTAGAGCTCAAAGAGTACAAGGGAAAGGCCAGGTTCTTGTATGGAGAGTCCATGGGAGGAGCCGTGGCCCTGCTATTGCACAAAAAATACCCTTTATTCTGGGACGGTGCCGTTCTTGCTGCACCCATGTGTAAGGTATGTGTTTTGCGAGCATTTTTATAAGCAAGAAAAGTTCCTTTTTCGCTTCCTATCAAGTTTAACATGCATGGTTTAAGCAAAATGTTCAATTTCTGGCAGATATCAGAGAAAGTGAAACCACACCCCGTCGTGGTTTACATATTGACTAAAATGGAAGATATTATACCCAAGTGGAAGATAGTCCCCACAAAGGATGTCATCGATTCAGCTTTCAGAGACCCTGCCAAACGAGAAAGGGTGAAGTTTAATTAATTTCCTTTTTATTTAGTATTAAATTAAGGTTTAAATATACTAGGTTCATGTAGTTTTGACGGATTTTAAATCAGACCCTTATAGTTTTTTTTTTCCTCTTTTGGAGTCCTTATAGTTTAAGTTTGCTATCACCTATCGATTATAATTCCGTCAGTTTAGTGCTAACATAGTAAATGACTTATCTATATGACAATAAAAGTGGTGCCAAATTGGCACAAAAATTGACATCTTATCAAATTTTGGCTAAAAAAAGTTGATGAAGTGGCAATTTTTGTGTCATTTTAGTGTCACGTCAATTTTTTTTATTATCACATAAATAAGTCGTTTGTTATATCAGTACTAAACTGACGGATTTATAACCAGGGATGACGGCAAGGACCTAATAAAAAAAAATTAAACTATAAGGATCCAAAAAAAAAATATTATAGGGATATGATTTAAAATTCGTCCGAACTACAGCAACCTGTAATATATTTAAACCTTAAATTAATGACTTAGAAAACCTTGTTTAATAATAATAATAATAATAATATAATGCGAAAGTTAACCAAGGTGGCCATTCTTCCATTCATTCTGATTACAGATCAGGAAAAACAAGTTAATATACCAACAAAAACCCAGGCTAAAAACAGCGTTGGAAATGCTTAGAACCAGCATGAACCTTGAAGACAGCTTACACGAGGTAATTGTCGTTTTGGTTTCAATTTGAAGATAGCTATTTTGAAATGGAATTTACCCTTTTCTTGTACTTAATTGCCCAATTTGTTGGCTAAATTCTGATGAGCAGGTAACATTGCCATTCTTTGTAATGCATGGAGAGGCAGATACAGTGACAGACCCAGAAGTGAGCAGGGCATTATATGATCGAGCCAGCAGCAAAGACAAGACCATAAAATTGTACCCTGGAATGTGGCATGGCTTAACGGCTGGGGAGTCTGATGAAAACATCGAAATCGTGTTTGCTGATATCATTGCTTGGCTAGACAAGCACGCCAATGATGCTGGTTTTCATGCCATTGAGAAATTGCCAACTGCTGCATCACCAGAAAAGGTTCAAACACAGGATTTACGGCAAGGAACCTATTTTTGTGGATTGAAAGCACGTCGCCAGCTACACCATTCAGCAATGTAGAAAATGTATCCTACTCTAGTGGGGTGGTCATGTACCTACTCTAAATCAATCCTTCAGTTGGAGCATAATCAATTCAAAGTAATGCTAGTTCCACTACTTTATACTTGACTTCACTTCAATATAAAAGATAATAATTCAACCCATGCTGCCTAATTCAGATAATAAATCTAACTATAGAGTTGTACACGTTTATGAACATATAAGTTCCAATTAGCATTACTCATCAAAGTGTAACAGTTCTAATTGATTCCAAAATGTAAGAAAAAATGCTCTTCCATCAATGTTCAAAGCTGGATTGGGTGGCTTTTCAATTTGCCGTCAGTGGCTGTTCTAAAGTTGATTTTTTTGGGGTTGGTGGGGCAGTTTAGTGGAGTTCAAACTCCTAACTTGCTACTCCTGCTCTCAACGTGGAAGAAAATGTGTTGTATGACCCGAACCCAATGGTTGCAGACTACAGCCAGTTCAATTGCCAATTTTTATTTTTCGTATTTCTTGTAAAACTGATCTTCTAAACTTTTTCAATTTGTAATTTGAATAATTGTTTTTTGGTGTTTTTTAAGCTTTTCAGCAATTTGGTTTGGATATCACTTTTATAATGCGAAGTCATTTTCATAAATATCTTAAAATTTTATGTAAAATACAGAATAGTTACTGTAAATATATCAAAGGTTGTAGAAAATATGAGATTTGTTTATTGCATCTAAACATATTCTTCTAAATCTTTCATGAATAATAAACAGGTATTTTTCACATTAAACAGGCATCAGCGATTCTATGAAACATTATATCAAGATTATCAAATAGGAGAGTAGAGTGGCAAACTCTAGAAAGATAATGAGAATTGCACCCCGGGAGAAGGGAGAGGAGAGAGAATATAAAAGAGGTAAAGGTAAACTGTTGAAATAACTATACTGTAGCCTCTTAAACAATAAACATACCCATTACATCCCCAAGAACAAAAAATTAAGAAAAAGAATATAGGGGTAGAAATTTTGGAAATGCACTACCACTCCTGAAGAGAGAGAGAGAGACACATTATAAAGATGGAGGCAGAAAAAGCGACAAAAGGGAGAGTTTGCGTGTGGAGCTGATATGCTGCTGCTGCTGTAACTAATGGGCCTTGGGAAGATGCAGAAGACCCCTAACTGTTATCTGCAAACTAGTCTGTTTCCCTTTTGTCACTGTAAGTAAGGTACATAAAATTCCAACTAAGAGTTAGGCGGAGGTTGAAGATGAAGCTTCCTTGTGATCACCAAAAACACGTTCTCTGAAGTCAGAAACCATTAGAGGGAGACCCTTGCGGAGGTCCACCTTTGGTTCCCAGCCAAGTAGCTCCTTGGCCCTTGAAATGTCAGGCTTCCTCTTATGTGGGTCATCCTCTGTGTTGGGCCTGTACTCTATCTTTGCATCTGGGTCAATCGTCTCTTGGACCACCTGCATTATCAAACCCAACCCAGAGACATGTCAGTTCATGTCCTACTGCTATCAAAATATCACGTCTATAAAAGCTTAAGCCACTCAGACTCCACCGACACGCACCCACAAGCCCCAGTACTGTTTTCTTCATGTGCATTTGCCCAAATAACTATCACCGCTGCTCCCCCCTAAAATTCTTTAGGTATCAATGGACTCATTGGTATTATGCTTTTTCTTAAGAGCCATGAGACAAGCTGCAATCATGCACCACCTTCCTTTCTGGTTTTACAGTTGTCCTGTCATCAAACTATCTTAAGAGCCACGCACTATTTTAAGGCTAAGAAACTGAGAGAAGGGAGGGATATATTGAAACTGAAAAAGTTGTTTGTAAGTTCATTTTGTTTATGGATGGAACTGAGTTTAGGATTAATTTTGTATAATCTGTGTATGATTGAGATTAGAATAAGAAATTTTTTCAAAATTGCACAAATGACAAACCCAACTTAAATTACCTTGGCGAGTTCAAGCATTGTGAATTCACCCGGATTTCCAAGATTGAAAGGCCCCACATGTTCTCCTTCCATAAGGCGCATCAGACCCTCCACCTATAATGTACCAACATAAAATATCCCTGATTTAATTTTACATATCATAAACAAACAAAAAATAGCATCTAGAGTTCAATTCCAGACGTTCTACCGACAATCTTACTGCCTACTGATATAGGGCATAGTAAATCTTAGCTTTTTACATTCTACAGTGGTAAAATTTCTCAGTTTTTATTGTGCCACGTGCAGTTACAAGAAGTGGCCCAGGCCCATCTGGGGGGCCATTCAAAACCGGCACAAGCATGGGTAATGGAGTAATTTACCACTGCCACATACCAGAACCCATTTACTGAATACTCATGAAAGGACAGNAAATATCTCTGATTTAATTTTACATATCATAAACAAACAAAAAATAGCATCTAGAGTTCAATTCCAGACGTTCTACCGACAATCTTAGCTTTTTACATTCTACAGTGGTAAAATTTCTCAGTTTTTATTGTGCCACGTGCAGTTACAAGAAGTGGCCCAGGCCCATCTGGGGGGCCATTCAAAACCGGCACAAGCATGGGTAATGGAGTAATTTACCACTGCCACATACCAGAACCCATTTACTGAATACTCATGAAAGGACAGGACCCGTTGCAGTAAGGCAGCGGAAGGAACAGTTTGTGTTACCTTATGCACCATGCACATGCCAAAAGTCACAAGTTTTGACTTTATAACCAAAACAAAAACCATACTTGTAAATTTGCAATCTAAATCCAACCTTCCAAAACAAAGTTGAAATTGAGACTTGACAGAAATATGTTGAAGCGTAAAGGACTTTATTCTATTCATTGCATAATTTGCATTCCACTATTCCCTCCTCCCCAACCCTCCAAAAAAAGAAAAAGAAAAATAAATACTTGAACCACTTATTATGGTAAGAACAAATATTGCTAATTAATCTCACTATCAAACAAAGGGCAAACAACTAGCCATTTGAAAAAGCCAGGAGAAAAGTATATTCGGCATCGCTTACCAAATCAGAAACATATTGGAAACTCCTTGTCTGCTTCCCATCACCATAAACCGTCAAAGCCTCCTTTCTCAGTGCCTGCATTAACGCCATCAATCACTCACAATTAATTAACAGATAAACTCAACAACTCATTTCTCCAATATAACACATTATTTAGTTATATATATATTATATATATTAAAAAAAAAAACNAAAAAAAAAAAAATACCTGAGCAACGAAGTTGCTAACGACACGACCGTCATCCAAGCACATTCGGGGGCCGTAGGTGTTAAAGATTCTAGCAATTCTAACCTGAAACGAAAAATATAAATAAAATTTAATATGTTTTTATTTATATCCATCAAAAAAGAAATGGACAAATAAAAACGATGAAAATAATGAGTATTAATTGCAATAAGAAAAAAATAATGAAAATGAAACACTAATCAATTTCCAGGTAGGTTTGTTAGGTTTAAGGAAAATGACCTCGACTCCAGCTCCTCTGTGGTAATCCATGGTCAATGTCTCCGCGGTACGCTTTCCCTCATCGTAGCAACTTCGGACACCTGTCACAGATTCAGACAAAGACAAATATAATAGCTTGTCATATAACCAAACGAACAGTCTACTGAACATTGCAGTTTACGGACGACAGTGCCCTTAGTGAAATCAGTGAATCACCAATATGCCCATCATGTCACAGTTCACATCTTCCTTTCAGTTTCAGCCTTCACCGTTTTAACCTTTAACGTACGACATTTACTCTAGACTCAGGAGATAAACATTTTATGGCGGGTTTTTTTTCACAGGGCAATGTGCCCGTAAACAATAACAAATATCTCAACCCTACATTTAGTGGACCCGCAAATCACGGGTTCATCGATACCGTGAAATTCCGACCGGATCTGGAAACGTGGTCCTCTCAACATGTCCCACGTGTCTTATGAGAAAAGTATTTTCCTTTTTCTTTTTCTTTCTAAATTTAAACCCAAAATAAAAAAGGCCTCAAGACTACTTTGAAAAGAAACGGAAACAGTCACAACTCACACGCCGACCTGGCCTGCAACTGCTACTCGGTGGTTCAAAATTCTATACCACGGGTACATGTTAGTTTCACACGTAAAGGCATGCTAAAGTACGCCGTTTCACATAGGAAACGGCACGAACCAGAAATGCTCTTAATCTATTGTTGGCTTCCCGAATGAAGTAGCCAAATTCCGGTCACTGGAAACTATGACAGAAATAAGCTGAGAGAGAGAGAGAGAGAGAGAGAAATGGGTACCCACCAATGGGATTGACATTGCCCCAGTAGGTCTCCTTCTGAGGGTGCTGCAGAGGATCGCCATAAACCTCACTGGTGCTTGTTAGCAAGAACCTTGCGCCCACTCTTTTCGCCAGTCCCAGCATGTTCAAAGTCCCCACCACATTGGTCTTGTGAACACTATCACAATTAAGGACTAGCATATTCCCAATCTCAAACAGAGAAAACAATAAAATGATAATAAACATTGAAAGCAGAAACAGAGATGACAGACAACAAGGTGTGGAAGAGTTAGTAATAGAAAAGGCGAAACATAAAATTGAAAGGTTTAAACTTGAATGAGAGAATTAATCAATGAAAAGGATATAATAGTCTTGACTGGGTTGAACTTGTAGTGAACAGGGGAAGCAGGGCAAGCAAGATGGTAGATCTGATCGACCTCAAGCAAGAGAGGCTCAACGACGTCGTGGCGGATGAGCTCAAATCTGGGGTTGCCGAAGTGGTGCATCACGTTCTCTTTCCTTCCGGTGAAGAAATTATCAACGACGATGACGCTGTCTCCTCTAGCAATGAGGCGATCCACGAGGTGGGACCCGACAAAACCAGCCCCACCCGTAACAACGATCCGGAGCCCCTTTCGTTTAATCCCGAGAGGGACCTTCCCACCTGAATGCACCGCCATCCTGTAGTCGAACTTGGGCTTATGGCTCCACTGAGTCGACTCGTGTCCGAAGTAAGAGATCGGGACCGAGTCATATTCGCGTGTGTAGGACGTACGCGAAGAAGGCATCACGGTGAAAAACAAGGTAGCTACGGCAATGCCGACCAGGACGAAAACGAGTCGTTGTTCCCGGAGCAGGTACCGAATCGGCCGAGTCACAGAAAGCCATGGCTTCTGTGGCTTGGGGGAATATTCGTCCGACACAGGTTGGCTCTCGTGTCCTCTGTAAATCAATTCGGAACCCATTCTTGTATTTCGATTGGAGAAAGATTATCAGATCAGTGACAGAGGGAAAAACCCTCTGATTCCAACTTTCAAGGTCGATTCCAGAGACTGTACAGAAATTTGACACAAGGGAACGAGAGTGAGTTCCGAGTGGAGAGCCGGGAAGTCGGTCCAAGGGGGAGGGGGGTCTAGATCCTCGGCTGCGTTTTGGGTATTTAAAGTAATAAGGTTTGATAAAGAAGGCAAGGAATTTGGGTGGTATTACGGGAGTACCCCATTTGGTTACCTTTGCTTTGAGACTGGGTCTTAAAAAGTAAACGCAAAACGGGAGGCATTAGGTGGGACTCTAATTTTGTGCAGAAAATAAATATAAATTGAAATGGCAATTAACTGTGGGACTGGGGGAGGCGGTAAGTTGTAATTAAAACTAATTAATCTTTGTACTATGCATATTAGTATCTCTAGGGACAGTTACAGGTTGGGCAGTACCGGGCAGCTTCGGACAGGTAGCTGCTTTGACTTGGAAACCCTGCCCCTCGGGTCAAATCCATTGTGGTTTCGTCACCGTGGTAGATGTGACCGTAGTGGACTGCACCGGCCCAATCACAATACCCTTTACAAATTTAATTTTTGGACGTTCCTGGGGTTGCACCGCCTAGGGGCGTCATTGTTAGTTCCTATTTTTCCTTTTATTTTGGGGGTTTTAGTTCAGTAGCTCATAAAAATAAAATTAAACAAAATATTTTACACTACATCGATGGAGACACTGTGAACAAATAATTATGATAGATTTATTTTTTAAAATTTTTATATCATTACTGATTACTTCTTCATTCCAAATAAATCATTACATACTATATATTTTAGGTATAAAGTTGTAGCTTTATTTGGACACATGCTCATTTTTTTGTTGGGGTCTTAACGGAAAGTAGCAAGTATGTATATCCCACAAATGCCTTTATTCTCTTACATATTCGATCATGTAGTTTTTCACCTCAGACGCATGCATGAACCATGAGAGAAATAGCAAAAATTGAAAACCATTTTTCTATCCTCAATAGCTTTATATGGGGTTCAAATACACGCAGACCAAATTATTCTTTCATATGCAAGCTTATTATCAAATTGACTAGTAATGATGCATAAAATAAGTAAATGAATTTATTTATTAACGCTTTGGAAATATTATAATTTAAATGTAATATTTCTCCCTTAAGTTTTTACTTCTAGTAATTCGATAATCTGATTTAAACTTAGGTAACTTTAAATAGAATTTATGGTCAAAAGGACAATTACCTTTAATTGTAAAATATTAATATAGCTAGGTAGTGACTTTGCTTTTTGCGAAAAACTAGATCCTGTTGGAAGGTTACTTGCAGACATACATGCACATGTGATATTGAACATAAATAGTTGACCTAACATGTCATTCACCAAGATAGAGTGACTTAACTAATTTTTTAACAAATATGTACACACTATTAACCCAACGAAAAAAAGACAAATGCATATACACAAGGTCAAATTATATATCTTTTAAATTAATTCTAAGACACCGTGACAAATCTTTAGTGACTTATTCTCTTATCTTTCCTTTTCTGAGTTTTCTTTTTTATGAAATAGACAGAATATATAATATAGTACTAATCACTTTTATTTTTGTATACTTCTTTAGTTAAGCTAACGTGAGTTGGCTCAGTTAATCAAATTGATTCAGCTTAAGGCTCANATGTACACACTATTAACCCAACGAAAAAAATACATGCATATACACAAGGTCAAATTATATATCTTTTAAATTAATTCTAAGACACCGCGACAAATCTTTAGTGACTTATTCTCTTATCTTTCCTTTTCTGAGTTTTCTTTTTTATGAAATAGACAGAATATATAATATAGTACTAATCACTTTTATTTTTGTATACTTCTTTAGTTAAGCTAACGTGAGTTGGCTCAGTTAATCAAATTGATTCAGCTTAAGGCTCAACACATTCTAAGTGTTAAGTTCGAGCCTCCCCTATGATTAAAAATCTTGTTTGGTGGATAACTTTTATCAAGAATATCCTCTGGGGCTCATGGACCAGTTGAGTAGCCTTCTACATTAGTCAAAAAAATATCTTGGGAGTAAGCCTGTTGAGTAGCCTCTTCTATAGGCCAAAAAAGTGTCTTAGAAGTAATTATCTTAATGGGCCTCTATCTGCCATTTTCTTGGGATACCAAACATGTCATTGACACCCTGTCTAATAATATTAAAGTAACATATCCTTACTATCATATTTTTGTTCACAAAAAATAAAAAAGTTATTGGAGTTAACCTTTTATCTTTCTTAAACATTTTTCTCTTCTCTAAAGAAATAATACATCACAGGTTCCCACAATGAAGGCAAGAAGTTGAGTTTATGAGAAACGATAATAGTAAAAACAGATAAGAAGATAGGAAGTTAAAGAAAAAGTGGGTTTCGTGACTTGTCGTTACTTTGAAAAACTATTTTAACTTGACCTTAAGAAAATGTTTGGCGTAATATGCTTTCATATGCTTCCCAATTCAGTAAAGTTGGGAAGACAAGTCAAAATTAATTAGTTACAAGAAACCTTTATTTTCTATGAAAACAGCTAACACCCCACTTTAGATTAATAGATTTTGGTAAGGCAGAGTGGTGGTGATTGTTGGCAATCATGTGCCTATTTCCCAAATATAACCACAATGACAGGCATCTGCCAAAGTTAATCATTAAACTAAAACAAGAGAACCATTAGAATGTGCTCTCCATTTGCTTAGTTCAAAAGTTCAAGTTAGTGATATCCCATTTTGGAACCAAATGTGTGATTACTTGTTTTTTCCATTTAGGTTTCCCCCACTGAGACTTAATAGGTTACTAGGTATAAATTAAAACACAATCTAATTTCAACTTTGGCATCATGAATTTCATAAGGTACCAACTTTCCAATATTTGACATTCGAGGTTCTCCCTTTGATTGATACAACATATTGTCTTTATCATATGTTTGAAGGCAGCTAGTTCAGTTACTTCAGACATTTTTATGCTTAAAAATTGCATTATATTATTTTTAAATTCACCAACAGCAGATTGAGGGCCATCCCATATAAATTTCCATTAAAGCACAATTTGGTGGAAAATTTGGAGTCATTTCGACGCTGATGTTTACTTTATATTTTTGAATACTCTCTCTCTCGTTCTTGAAACTTTACTGAACTAAAATTTATATGGTAAGAGCGATTTTTTTTTATTTTTTTTTTTAAATCGTATTTCACTTTTCTCCTTTGATGAGTGATTTTTAAAAGAATTTATGTTTTTTATGCGAAAAACCCTTTACGTGATAAATTAAATTGCCACTGCCATTGCCTCCAATGAATGTGGACACTTTCCTCGGTTCCCTTTCATCACTGGGACATAATCACTTTATATAAGTAACACTATGCTAGTGTTTGATAGAAGAAAGTCACCTTCCCATCTTTAAGTCATTTCTTGAAAAAATGATTGTTTGAGAATTTTATTAAAATGCTACCCGCAACTTTTTTTTAAGAATGTGAGCTATTTTTTTCAATAAAATTTTAACAACAAATTTAGTTCAAGTGCAATTTTCAACAACTCTTCCAAAAATACCCTCTACCTCAAAACAAGAACGTCACCGAAAATCGAAGAACAGAGCCCACAAAAATAAGTGCCTCCTGTCTTGCCTCAATCTTTTCCACCTGTGCTCTTTGACTGCAAGTTTCTTTCTCTCTGCTCTCTTTTCTCAATCTTTCTTTCTCACTACACTTTTGCTTAACAATTATTATTGGTTAACCGGGCTCACCCATTCTTGGTCATACACTAAGAACCCACAACAAATGGAATCAGAAATCACAAAAATCCAATTAGAACCAAAGAATCACAAATTATTAGAATCAGGTTGGGAATGAGGACTGGGTGCGTCTTGTCTGTGATGGATCTAACTATCTAAAGAGAGAATAGAGAAGAAAGTGGCCTTGAAGATGAATGAAGAGGGGGTATCAGGGTCTTTTTGCTTCACCAAAATTTTCCCAAAAGATGGGAAAGTAACATTCTTGGGCATTGTTTTCAAAAGTGAATATTCATCTGTAACAAAAATGGAATAATAAGATTCCCAATCTCATTTTCTCATAAAACCTAAAACTTTGAATGTACTAAACACCATCTATAGGAATATCCGTAGTAATGAAAAAATCTTTAGTGTGTCTTAAATTTTACTAATTTTTTTTTTAAATTTTTGTTAAGATTTTAAATATGAACACAAAATTTATAAATCTTAAAAATAATTTGAATATCATTTAACCACATGTCATTTAGTTTAATATTTTATGTTGTAATTTCATATTAATTCAGTTATGATATTTTATATATTGGTATTAGACTACATATTATAATTTACTCCATAGTTCAAAATTATGCCTTACAATTTAGTATTGAATTAATAGATGTGAGATTACTTCCATCTTATACCAAACAAAGGTATCATATATTTTATGGAATATAAGATTACTCTCAATTATAATACCAAATAAAAATATTTTAAATATCTCTTATTACAATATTAACATATAATTAAAGATTATGATAGAATCAAATATTACACTGCACCAAATGTGTCCTATAAGTAACAATAAAAATAACATAATAATTTCATTATATATATATATATATATATATATATATATATATAACGTAATAATTTAGTGCTAGTGCTAAGGTTGATGCTAATTGCTCAAGTGAAAGAGATGATGCACATCCTCTAGAGAAACGGAGGATGCACATGTTTCTTATTTAAAATGATCAAAGAGAAGACCATTTCTAAGGAAGCAAGCTCCTCCTAGTTTACAATATTTAATTATTCTTACATACGAAATGAGCATGTTGGCAGCGTTGCATATACTAGGTTAGCTGATAGACTCAGAGGACCACCCACTGGTTGTCTATACTAGGTTAGCTGATAGAGACCCAATACCATAATCCACAAGGGGTGCTGCTAACTTTTTTAGATTATCACTCCTTTCATTATTTTCCACTTTCATTTATAATAATACAGTTTTACCAATAAATAAATAAATAAGTAAATGGAGTTAGATCTTCAAGTAATAGAGCAGATGAATCAAATTAGCTTAGCTCAAGTAACTAGATAAGTGAAACTATGAGAGTTTGAGTACAAATTGATAATGGCATGTTGATGTACCCAAAAGCTACAGAGGAGAAGCGCGTTCAATCATTTCAACAATCCATAAATTTTATACAATATTAATAAATAAAAGAAATGAATAAAATGAGTGGGCAATTAAAATTAAATTATCCCACAAATTGAATGTTTGAATTGTAACACAATGAGTGGCCAAAAAAGAAACCGTAACATTGAGAAACAGGATAATTTTATCCAACTGAAAGTGAAATTGTGGTTTGTGATGAGAAATGAGAAACATTTCACTTTGCCGCCGGCCTAGTCGTGTATTAAAATAATAGTGAGCGTTGAAGGGTTTTTGGTGGGGTCCATTCAGGAGGTAGGGTGGGCCATGGTTGGACCGGGCTTAGTGTGCACGTCGCCCATGGAGCTTTTATTCTTAAGCGACGTTGACTCGTCTCCATACACGTGGCGCTTAACCATTTCCCACGTTTCTTCCACCAGCTACCATGATTACACAGAATCTCAACAAATAACCAATTAAGGGGAAAATATTCGGGAAAAATAATTTCCAGTTCCATATATTGAACATATATATTTTTTTATTAAAATATCAATCAATACAAATATATATAATTTAATTTTAAAAAATTAAAAGCTTCAGTTATCACAAAAAAAACAAATTAAAATACCTTTTTAAATTTTGTAATTATTATTTTTAAAATATATGATTTTATGTACATTATAATTACTTTCCTTATCACTTTTCATTACAATGAGCAATTATTTAATTCACTCATTACATTAAAATTTTGGTTTTTATATTTTAACAACTTAAACTTTTTATTTCTCTTGTTTAAAGATAAATAATTTAGTCCTTCTATATAAAATATATTTATAACTTAAACCCATAATTACAAACAAAGTGCCAAAAACACTCGTTTGAAAATTGACTTACAAGACTCCAATAGATAAAATTTTTGAAATGCTATTTAATTCAAAGTGTAAACTGTATTTGCTAAGGAATTGTTAGTCAGAAAAGTTTCAGGTGCATTATCACTCGCAAAATTTTCAGGCATCGTACATGGCGGAATGCTATCCGTGATGGTAGGAGCTATCAAGTCCAATAAGCCATTGACATTAATAGACGTGACAGTTCAGTATCGTGATGAATGGTGTGTTTATTTTTCATGGATATATATTCTGGGTAAAATTGATTCCAAAATTTCAAAATATTACTTTTCTTCTCGTTATATTAGTTAGATAAAAGAAAAAAAGTGATTTTCATCTGAGTTAAACTCTTCTGTTTATACTCAATCGAAATGGATAAATTAAAAGGGGAATTCCAGACTTTCATCTCTCTCATATATTGAACTCCTATTTAACCATTAAATATGCGTTATTATGTATCGGCCTATTATAGTTTAGGCCATGGGCTTTGAAAATTAAACACGCGGAAGTATTTTTAAGTTCAAGCCCAGCCCAAGTTTGCGAAGGGTCTCTGCATAAACAACCAGGTCTTATGATGATCCTCATTAGCAAAAAAAAGGTCTTATGTCGTAGACTTAATAAAATCTATATTTAAAATCTTCAAATTTCATGCAGTAGACTTTATAAAATTAGTGTGAGTTTTGTAATGGTGTCATGTGACATATAATAATGTAAATTGTACTATTATAGTGCCGTGTCAATCATATTTCATGAGTAGAACTCAGCCTGTACTGAATCCCCTTTTTAGGAGCCAATCCCTTCGTTAATGGATGGAGCATAATGTTAAACTTTCATGAGTAGTGCGTTTAAGGAAAAATAAACATGCTTAATAGTTAGTGTTAACTTGTAAATTCACAAACAGAGGACTTTCTGTATATCAAATATGTTTAGACTTTAGACAGTAGCAGCTTTTGGAAACATCTTTTAAGATTCCACAGCACAATTACATAAAGCTAGCAGCATCTTCTTTTAAGACTTTCTTTCACATGGTCACATTTCGTGCACGATTAAAAAGAAACAAGTAAAAGAAATGAAATTGAGCTGTCCACATCAGAGATGCTTTCACTCTGTACTTGAGAACTTCTATGGATCAGAGATGCTTCCCAAACCAGTAGCTGCAAGTTTGTTCACAAGAGCAAGAGCGTTACTGGTTATAGAAGAAAATCTGCGAACCCGGTTTTGCAGCAGTTTAGTTTGCCTTCCCTTTGGGTCTTCAAACCCATCAAGGCAAGTGTCGGCATCAGTGAGTGCTGCACTTATCCATGTATTAAGGTCCCCCATTTGCGTCCCAAATGTGCTTTTGCTTAGCTTTCGCAGCACACCAAGTGATCTGTGAAGCTCATCAAGGGCATCTGCAAAATTCTCAATACAATCTGAAAGGGCAACTCTGTTTCTTCCTCTCACACTTTGATACCTCTTCAATTTTGCTAGATATGCTTGAACACTCTTGGCCTCTCCTATTGTCACTGACACTCCTGCTCGTGCCCACTTGCTGGGGCTTCTTCTAGCTGTGTTAGAGAATGATGCTAGCGAGTGGATGCAAAGCTCTGGGTACCTAGTCACTCTGCAAGCCTCTCTAACATAACCATTCCCTTTTGCAGATACCAACTGACCAGTGTTTGTGAGGAAAGAAAGAAACACAAACGCAAGCAACAACATGAGGTGTGTTATTCTGATCATTCTGTAGAAAGAGAGGGGAGGCAGAGGAAACTGTGTATTTCAATTACTAGTTTAATACTAGTAGTAAAAGAACAAAAACGAAGTTAAGAATGGACCATATAGTTTAGAAGACTTCGAAATGGAATTAAAGAGCTCTGAGATAAGCTTTGAGAAGGTGGGCTCTTTATAAGCGTTATAGGTCAGTTTGTGGGACCTTTTTTTGAGGGGTTTGTTTCATAGGCAAGAGGCTGGTGAGTGCAATTAAAAAAAGGGATACGGATGGTGAACTGAAAGAGGTTGGAAAAGTGATTAACATGTGAATGGACGGTGAGTTTCACACTCATCGTGGATGAGATTAAGATGCTTCATTATTTGCTATTGTGAAAGTTTCTATATTTATCAGTCTCATAAAGATCAAGCAATTAGAATCAGAGATAATTCACATTAATAACGATCAATCACACCAAACAGCCAACAAAAAGCCAAACAAAGAATTAAAATACCAGCTTTGAGTCATCAATAGTTTGCGGAACTTCAATTTTATAAATTCTTCCGGCATTGGAAAATCTAATAAGCTTCAACTAAGTAGTAGCCATCCAGGCCATCCACCCAACAAGAAGGAGAAGATGCCACTACTTGTGCACTTAATCAGTTATAATTCAAATAATGATACTTCCGCATTTCTTGTATTCACAATTGTACTTAACCAGTTATAATTCAAATGATGGCACTAGTTGAAAATTAAATGGACTCACTTTCATATAAAGTCATTTGTATAATTTCACACAGTGGTAAACATAAGGGTTGCACAAATAACATTACTCTTGCTATTCCATGCCAAAGATCTTAATGATAATGAAACTAAACAAGTAGAAGAGTAGGTAACAGAATGCGACCTTAATCTACTTAGCCCCTACGCCTCATGTTGAGTTAAAAATACCTTATGTCTCTTTCCCGTTTCCCTCTTTCAACAAATAAATAGAAAAGAAAGAAGGAAAGAAAAAAAGAAATAACATATTGTGTGTTGGACTAAAAAGCCAAAAACAAGCCTCAATGATATGGCAATAGTAGCATCATAGTACAAGTGGTAGCGTGGTTTAAATATGTTGTTAGTAATCGGGCGGTTAATTCGGCTCATGATTATTACCCACCCACAACTATGCTTTGGGTCACGAATAAAAGAACATCTCCCATCAAATTTAATTGCTTTGTTAAATTGTCATATCCTACAATTAATTACAAGCTTTAGAGCCTCACTTTCTCTGCCTGACTCGAGCATACAATGATCATGATCATTTGTAGTTTTCTAAAAAATAGTTGTAGTTACACGTCAATCTCAAAAATGAAACTATCCCACATTCTTAGCATTAGCAAATATAAGTCAGAGAGCTAAAATACAGGGTAGGATAACTCTTACCCATCAACTTAACATCATATCCACTGCAGCAAAGGAAATGAAAAGAAAAAATTATTACCATAAACAGGAACCGAAGCATAAAATTACAAGCCACTCGTTTAAAAATGCACTATCGACAATGTTAATGGCTCCTAATCATTTAAATAAGCAGTCTAAATGAGACAAAAATTTCAGAGCACTGTGTTAATCCTTTCCTCCTTTCCCTATCCAGACTTTCGAATACTTTCCTCCGAAGGAAGTTCAAGCGTTGCTCCTGCGTGCTCTTTATCGGGCTTAATTACTGCACCAATCGCCAATCAATTTGTGAATAGATGTAAAGGGCAATGTTAAACTAGTCAAATTACAAGTTTTATTCAACAAAGCTCCCTGCCTCTCCAAACAAAAAGGAAAGAGAGAAAAGAGAAAGAAGATGCCAAATAAGTAGTACTTAGAACCATATGATGATGATGATGAGAGAAAATCTATTCTAAATTCCTGTTTTCATTATTTTCGAGTGCACTAGTTAGTATATGCAGTTGCATATCATTATTTTGAAATCAATTAGCAGCCAAAAATGGAAAAGTAGAATCCACAACTACTAGCACGTTGAAAAATTGAGGATGTTAAAAAATAAGCTTCCTAGACCAGTAAAAGCTTTTTACTAACAGGGCTGTGTTTACGAGAAAAATTAGTTTGGCTAAGGTTACTTTTTTTATTCACGGAACATCACATAATAGGAAAGAGTATTCTGTATTAACTTTTTTTTTGCCCACCAGAAAATGAATTTTTAGTAAAACATAATATGCATATGGGGAAATATAGCCAACCAGAAAAAATCTAATCATAAACTAATGGCTGGCGACCAAATTCAAACGCATTCAAAGGCAGTGAAAGGTAACTGTTGGTAGGTGGATGACAAGCAGTGACAGAAGCCAATCCAAGAAATGACTTTGGTCTTTGGTAAGATAAAGTGATGATAGTCACGTCTAGAAATGCCATTTTCCTTTTGATCAGAACACCAAATAGCATTAGATTCACAACTCGTTTCAATGGAACGAAGAGAGTCTCTGGTTCAAACTTAGTCCACATGTATAAATTGAAAAGGTTTCCCAAGATGTTGGACATTGCAAAAGTAGCTTCCTCCTCCACAAAATGGGAAATCAACATAAAAGCATCTCTACTTCGTAGAGCTCTTTAAGTGCCAGAGTATTAAACGTTATTATTCGGTACTTCTATTAATCCAAAATATAACACAAGAACAACCACTATGATCGCCAAAAAGAAAATATCAGAACATAATGACCACCGGCATTTCATCAGCTGATTAAAGTACAAAAATTAGGAACTAATTAACAAACAGATGGAGTGCATAACGAAAAAAGTTAGAGCCAGCATCATATAGTTAATTAAATCTGAAAATTGAAGTGGAGAAAAGATTTAAAAGGGGGAATGAGATTAACATACCGTAACTGCCGGCACCGGAATTAAGCTTAGCCTGGACAATCATGTTGGTGATGAAATGGGAGGCCTCGCCAGCGTCTTGGAGTAGCCTCTGGATCTCGGTGTCGGAGGAGACGTTCCGGTTCTCCTCGAACCTCTTGCGAACCTCAACCGCAGATTCCTTAACCATCAGTGAATCACCAGCAAAGGTTTTCCGAGTGGCTCTCAGAAGCGTCCGATACGCGCTCAGCGCTTCCCCTCTCGCCATTACCCTTCCCTCCCCTCTCTTGATGTCGTTTCTCCACCCAATAATAACGGGAACGCGCTACCTTACACATTGTGTTTATGTCGTCTCCAAGAACCCTCATGCGACGTCGTTTTCCGAAAGTTTTCCTTTTTGTTTTTTTTTTTCGGGTCTTTTTTGGTCTTTCCAAGTAAGTAACAGTACTACTCAAAAAATTTCTTTCGCCTTGAAAAGTCTAGATGTCAAATATTTACTTAAAAAATTATTATTTGATTTTAAAAGTTTAAGAAAAAGACCATTTATTTTTAAATAAAATGATCTTTCAATTTAATTCTTCCTATATCGCATGAGATGTTCAAAATATTTTTTTTTGTTATTGGGTTATTACGTGTATATATAACATAATTCCATTTATTTTTAAATATAATAACTACATATGTAAACATAATATTAGAAAAAAATTAAAATATTTGACATGATATGAAGAACCAAATTAGAAGACCATTTTATTTAGAACCAAATGATATTTTTCTCAAACTTTTGGAGCCAAATAATTTTTTTTTTTTTTAAATATGGATGCCTTATCTTTCATTTTGAACATCACGTGATTAAAAATTTAAAGTGTCAACAAATAAAATGTTGCTCTGCCAAATTGTATGACTAGCAAAGCTTAGCCCCCAAAAAGAGAAAAGACTCAACATGCTAAATCTCTCAATTTCAATGACATATGACATTGGCGTCTGCATTAACAGCGTGTTAATGTGTTTTTTGATTCTTCTAATATAATATGATTCTCAAATCTCAAGATCAAGTCGGTCTTGTTCAGACTGAAGGGATTTCATTTGATTGAAAAAATTACATCAACCTGAAAGAATTTTCATGGCCAAAAGTTTTACCTGAAACAATTTCATTTTCTGATTGAAAAACAAAGTACATCAACTTGAGAGGATTTCATTGGAATTCATTGCTAAGAGCATGCACCCTTTGTTGTTGACAACCATCAAACTAGACTTGCATCATAACTACTAACTACTGATGTTTTTCAATCAAATAATTGAAGACTTTTAATTCCTTGTACATATTTTCCTTATCATGAAGCATTAAGCAGAACAATATTGGGATTACAATTTACAAAAATCAGGCCGCATCATATATGCAGATCCGATTTAAGATATTTGGTGACATATTCGGGATATTGATTTGGCAAATGGAGCAAAATGAGAGTATGATGCATTACACAGATGCTCTAAGAAGCCAATGCCATGCTCGTGTAAAGTGTAGCATTGGTCAAGAGCACAGACCTCGATACCCATCATCACCTTAATGCATCAACCATTCTACAATCATGCTTCCTACGTCGGCATCTATAATGAAATTTCTGATCTAACAAGGTGTTCTCGCCAACCACCTCCATTTTAGATTCTGCAGATGGTACAGTGAATAGAAGTTAGTCTCGGAAACAACCAATTATTAGTTTTGCATGCATATCTATATAGACAATGGAGCAAAAAGGCTGATGCCTAATTATGGCGAAGATGGTTTTTTCTAATTCTTCTGTTGGTTCATTAGCCACCCCTAGGAAATGTAGTTTGCAAACAAGAGAGCAAGCAACTTATCACCAGACACTGATAGAGAGACAAAAACAATTTCTCATAACTTCCCTTCCTCTTAAGAAAATTACAGTCAACCTACCATTGTCTTTTGGTTAAACCATCATCTTCAGAATATTTCATTTCCTTGCTTCTGAACAAAGAAACTATCAGATATTGACACTTCCATAAATAACTAGCTCACCTCCAGAAAATGATAACACTACCACCACAACTGTGCTATTGCATGGTAATACCATCGTATATCTATGACTGGCATAATTGATTTCCTTCCATCAACTCGTGTTCACGGAGATCATATGCCCCAAACTTAAAAATTTAGATTTCTTTAACCTTTACGATAATTCCATGTCAGATTTCTGAGTTCTGACTCTTCAAGCAAAACATGCATGTTCAATTTCAAAATAGGCCTGCTGAGAGATTTGAGAAATCTGCAAACCCTTTTCTGGGTACACTGAAAACATATTTTTGAGCATCTAGAAAATGGGAACTTGCGTAGTCTAAAGTGTTAGAAGAATTGAAGGACTTCTCTAAAGAGAAAATTGATTAATCAAAATATCTTATAAACTTCCCACTTAGACACTGCACAGTTGAAAAGGGGAGTGAGACAATAGACTGTCTTGCCAACAAATTGCAACTTCTAACAGAAAGGTGCTCTAATTAGTTGGGAGGAAGACAATGATCCACGAGATGATCTCACAAGCTTCGTCAAACTCCAATATACATGGGATGATGGAAACAAGTAAAACTCGTGCATGTCATTACCCTCCATCCCCCCATTAGTTACATTTTCACTAAGAAATAATGGTTACAGTTACAGTTATTATTGGCTGAAAATTGTTCCAGCAACCAAGCTTAAAAGGAGGTTGCATTAGCATACCAAATATGAATAAACCAAACTCTGTCAACCCTTTCAGGCCATCTAATATTAAAAATCAACACCCAAGCAGAGCTACAAGTTCATGATCATATCAAACATCATCAAAAATAATCTCCAGGAACCAAACTAAAGATAAGCAGAAAGTTTTTCAGTTTTGGGCAAGTAACATGGGCACTAAAAGAAACGTGATATATACCAAAACAGTAAACAAATTCAAGGTAAATCTACAATCAACAAGAGAAAAAGTACCTCCAAGTTGTTCGCCCCAAAATAACAATCGTGCGTCGTCCTCTTCCTCATCAAGCTCGTCCCCATATCCAAACTCTGCATCCCCACGATAGCCCGGTTCACTTCCATATCCTGATTCATTTCCATTAGCATCAGAACAACCAGTTACCCCAAATCCAATACCCAGATTGTCCTTCTCTCCACTCCCACCATCCCTATCCCTTTCCCTCCTTGAATTCTTTGCTTTTTCGCTCACATCCGATGACCAATTCGCATCCCCATTACCAAACAACTCCCCGCTCGAGTCTGTACCCATTGCCACCGGAAAATCAGAACACGTCCCATATGCTGCGGAAGCCCCAACGGAGCAGCACCTCCGGGTCCCGCTCCGATCACTGCTCCGACCCGACACAGACCTCGACCCTCGGCGCCTCCTCTTCCGAGCGATCAACCGATAACTTCCACTTCGGTAATGACCAACCCCAATGGGCTTATCGTCGTCGATCAAACTCAACCTAGACATGTCGATAGAATCGACAGAGAAGGAGGTGGTGGTGCGGTCGGAGAGGCAGGGTCGCTTGCTGTGGACGCCATTGGAAGAGTAGTAATAAGGTCTTGGGTTGGCGTATAGATGGGATTCAGGGTCTAGGGTTATGCTGGGAGTAGTTTGGAGCTGAAAGGGTCTCCAACTATGGAGCTGCAACAGACAGGAGTCAACGGAGTGCCGTGAATCTAGGGGCTTGTGCGACATGGATTTAATCATCAGAATTGGTATGACTTGAGGTTCAGTTCAGATACAGGACCTGGAGCTGGAAATGGGAATGAAGATGGAGTCGGGTACAGTAATGGGAGTTCAAAAAAATCTGATATTTTCTCTAGTAAAATATGGTTTTGGTGGGACTTGATAGTTGAGAGAGAGAGAGAGAGAGAGTTTGTACTGGAGAGTAACTCACACAAGTGATATTTCACAAGATTCTGGAGAGGAGACGCGCAGTTAGAAAATACGCCCACTGATGCGAGTATCCCAAATAAATACTTGGCTATGTATAGTAACACCTGTCATTTGTCATGGTCAATCCTTTAAAAAATAATAAACCTTGCAAATACCAGCAAACAGGCCTTTTGACACAAATATTACATTTTGTAAAAGTATTTACATAAATATTACAACTTTCAAACTATTTACACAAATATTACACTTTTTAAAAATTCAAAAATTTAAAAAAAAAAAAGATTTTCAGACACGTGGGTCCCACCGGACACGCCGTGGGCCTCACGGCGTGTCCTAATAGGCAAAACTCATCTATTGTTCTAAAGTTGTGGGCCCTGTGACGAATTTTGTCTTATTAGGACACGCCGTTGGCCCTACGGCGTGTCCGTGTGGAACACGGCGTGAGGCCCACGGCGTGTCCGGTGGGTCCCACGTGTTCGAAATTTTTTTTTTTTTTTTTTTT